>PVJO010029094.1:0-17180 GCA_004026905.1 Hystrix cristata | reverse complement strand
TGCCCAACAACTGATGAATGGCTAAAAAAGATGTGGTTTTTCTACACAATGGCATACTACATCGCCATTAAAAAGGATAAACTAGAGTCATTTGTATGTAAATGGATGTTCCTTGAGAACATACTATTAAGTGAAATAAATCAGACACTTATCAGTACACATCGAATTGTTTCTCTGATATGAGAAACCATAAGTGTAAATAAGGACAAAGGGGTAGAATAGATATTTTGTTTAAAAAAAAAGAGAGAGAGATAGTATTCAAAAGAGAGAACTAGATAGGGAAAAGAGGGATAAAGAAGAGGGTTAAAAGAAAGGTAAGATGAAAGGGGAAAAAATGGTAAAGTGTAGCTACACTTGTTGCAAATAGGGAGGGGTGGGTAAATGGAAGGGGGAGGGGAAGGGGGGGGAACCAAGATTTATCATGTACAGGTACAAAATAAGCATGTTCATTATGATCATTATGTATACAATGTACCAATGCATGTTCTTAGTAAAAATAAAAAAAAAAAAGAAAGTAATCTAGCCCCTTCATATAACAGCCTTCCAAGTATCTGAAATTCCTTACTACACCCTGAATACCCTCCTCCAAAGATGTCCGGTTCCTTGAATTCTTCCTCAGAAGATGACTTTTGATTCCGTTATGTCCTATATTCTATTTTCATATCCGTGGGCTCCAGTCAAGATCTTGTAACACTATCATTCTTGTACTCATCAGGAAAGGAAAGGGTAAATCAACAGCACCTAGAATTAGGGAAAACTTACTTTCTACATTACCTTATGCCACAACTTGAGAGGAACAGAAAAGTTCCAAAGTGAATGTTTCACTCTGGATACAATCAATCACAGGATCCGTGGGGGATGAAAGACTGAGAACCACTGCCCTAATTATGCCCCAGTTTGCCTACATTCTCTGAAAAGTGTAGTAGCCAGAAATGAATGAAAAAAAAGAAAAAAAAAAAGAAGTGGTTTGCCAGGACGTTGAAGCCTCATTCATTAGATTTAAACTTTTTGCTTTTCGTACTATTACTTGCCCTTTGGGGTCCAGCTAAACCCTGCTTCTTCTATGAAGCCCTCTAAATGGCAGAACTACTTGTTGAATTCTCAAAGTACTTAGATGCAGGCCTGTGCTGGACTCAGAGCATCCACTTCTGGTCACGTGCTCTTGGGCACTGTTCCTGATGCTCCCTGATACCAAATTCCTATGGCGTAAACAGAAGTTCTTCTACCTCTCTGGGAAGCTTGGGATTTCCAGCACAGTAGTTAGAAATGTGAATTCATTGCCTTTTTCCTATTCTGCTCTAGGCTGTACTCAGGATACTGGGTTGCTAATCTCCAAGATGGGGACACTGCAGCTCCTTCTCTCTCATCACACCCTTCTCTCCCAAAGTTACCAGCCCTGCTCCTTTCAAGGGAGATGTTGCTTCTCTGGTCAGAGTCAGAGACATGTGTCATCTGACGGGACTGATTAGCTGTCCTTAGAGGCCCAACGATTACTCTCTTTACTCTCTGCCCTCCTTTGACCTTCTCTGACACAGGAATGCAGCTGGGACTACAGACCCAGTCACCTGCCCCTCTCCTGCAAACTCAGCTGAAAGTACTGATTTCAATATGCAATTTGGCAGTAAGGTAGAGAAGAAGGTTTGGAATACAATAGGACAGAAGTGGCAAACCTATGGCACATGTGCCATGTCAAGATACTTGTTATCTTGGCAAGGGAAACACAGGGACATTATTGTAGCAACTTTAGTAATGTGAAGTTTTTAGCCTCGAGTACACACATGTATATACACACATCAAAAAGTCTTAGGCAGGCTTACTCAAAGGTATTTGAAGCATTTTTAATAGGAAGTAATCTCTCTCCCCTTTTCTCTTTACCCAAACATAGGCACCACCTCCTTCAGAGATCCCCACCTTCTCACCCTGGCGAACTCATCCCCTTGTATCCTGTCCTCCAACAAGTCTTCTCTGAGACCTGGAGAGTAAGTTCAGTGTCTGTCCCCTGTGCCCTCAAAGGTTCTCAGTGCAACCCTTGCAATGAATACTTAGTGCCATTACCATAAGCCAACAAATCCTACCAGCATTTGAGCTCCTGAGAACTCTGCTGTAGTTATCTTTGTAATTCAAGTGCCCAATAGAATATTAATGCTCAATAATGTTGGTGGAATGGATGAATAATAGGTATTGCTAATAAACATGGATGAGCTGAGACAGTAGACTGAACTACAGGCCCCAGATTTTCACTGATGGAAACCCTGACCAATCATGTGACACTGGCTCCCTGAGTTTAGATTTGTATCTTCCAAGGAAACCACATCACCTTGACTTGGGCTGCTGGCCAAGTTACATGAAGCGAAAGCATGCAAGTGGTTTTATAAGATTGTTTGGTGAATCTGTTGGGGTGGACAGAAGACAGTTCAGCTTGGTGGGGTGGGAAACAGGAAATTTGTGACATTTTACTCACATCCATAGGTGTCTTCCATTTGGAAATTGGAAGCTGTGTCAAAATAACACCAATAATTTAAAGGACAATTTGCTAATATTACGACCAGAGGTTAGTGGTGTACAGGTGGGGGACCTTAACACACATGGGAGACTCATGCCCTTTCATATGTGTGTTGAGTATGGCTTCCCTTAAATGGTAGAAAGAACAGCACTACCATTTGTCTTCCCCCTGAAAAAAAGACTCTGACGCTAAAACTAATCCAAATGGGATGAAAATGGTTACAGTCACAAAGCCACTCAGCATTCATTAGCCATTCAGATGCAGGCAGTGCACAAGCACTAATATTAACTGTGGTTTTTAGCCTTTGGAGTTGGAGAGATGAACCTGGCTTCCTGCAGACCAAACACTTATGCTAATAGAAAAGAAACTTTCTGAAAAAAAAAAAAAAAGCCAGTCAAATCTAAGAGACCTGTCAACACCAGGGTCATCAGAGAAGAGCCAGCCAGGAGAGCACTGAAATCAAAGGCCGCCTGCGCTGGCCCCGCACACTCTGTTCAGTGGAGCCCACGGTGGTCACAGCTCCTTTAACAATATTTATAATGAAGGAACAACGCTGGAGATGTCAACCCTGATTATTCATAAAGCTTCCTCCTGCTCAGATCCACCCGGGGGCTAACTGTAAAAGTACCTGATTCCCAATTCTCAAACACAAAAGCACACAGAGCTTGAAAGAGGAGCTGACTAATAAAGTTTGCATATCCCTAAGAAAAAGAGCATACAAGGAAGAAGAAAAGGAATGGCAAGATTAAACAAAAACAGTAAGCTCGGATGGAAAATGATAAAAATTTTAAAAGGCAAGAACTTAAATCTATTTTCTTTTTTTTTCCTTTTTCTTTCTTTTTTAATATCCTTGTTCATTTGCATTTCAGTGTGAGCCATTCTGAAGGGACAGCTGTTTCATCTCCCGGCTGCAGCACTGAGGGACTCCGAACACTCACTGTGGGGCGTGAGGTTGCTCAGCCCCGTTCTGCTGAGTGGGCCAGCAGCTTTAAACTGTGAGGGGGCAGAGGGAGGTTTTCAGCTCTGGTTCTGTTAGGCAAAAACGCAACCAAGGCAAAGACTGAGAGATGTACTTGGACATCTGTATTGCAGTAACCACCCCAGGCCTGCCCTGAAATTTATGTCACTTACCTGCCTTACAGAGCAGCCACCAAGCAAGAGAACAGTGATGGCGGGTAAGGCGAGGATGGGCTGACTGGGGTGGGCATTTTTGATCTTTAGTTTTCGAGGCTGGTTATTTTCCAGTTACATCTTATTCTGGGGGAAACACAGTAAAGATGTCACTTACTTGCTGTTGCTATCAATCCTGACATGATTTATATAGCAGAAATTAACACTGTTTATGCCAGGCTGAGGCAAGAGGATCACCACAAGTTGGAAGCCAGCCTGGGCTACATAGTGAATTCAAGGCCAACCTGAACTACATAGTGAGACCCTGTCTCAAAAAGAGAGAGAGAGAAAGAAAGAAAAGAAAGAAAGAAAGAAAGAAGAAAGAAAGAAAGAAAGAAAGAAAGAAAGAAAGAAAGAAAGAAAGAAAGAAAGAAAGAAAAAGAAAGAAAGAAAGAGAGAAAGAAATTAAATTATTTTTGAATTTTTGTGGTTCTGAAAGAGGAATAGTTTCAGATTATGGTGATGACCAAGGTCTGCCAAACATTCTGACTCTTCCCTCCTACCCGGCTACAGTGACGAGTCCTCACCCCTTACGCTGTATGGGACCACATGACTAGCTCTGCAGGATAGCTGTGAGAGGAGGCAGCGTGTGTCACTTCTGGGCCAAAACACCCTCCAAAGCTTTCTTCCTATGGTGACGACACACACAGTTGTTCAAACTGATGATGATCTCACCATCCTGGCCCTGCGGTTAGGAGAGAGAACAAAGCTCCTCGCATAAGGAACTCAAGGACAGGGCACAGATAAGCTAGCAAGACATGTTATGGGGTCATCTGTTCCTGGAGCACAGCCCACTCCATGTTGTTTCACAACTCAACAAATTCCAGCACACTAGATGGTAAAACTAACTCCTGTGCTACATGTTTACTATCTTCTTTAGTTTTTACAAAAAAATTTAAAGGCCCTGAAGTGGAAATAATGCCCATTTTATATATCTGAAAAAATAAACACTATTATGAGTATTCCTGTGTATCCTCCCTCTCAGTCTCTTTTTCTGTTTCAGAGTGTTCCAGCTTTGCCAGTTTGTTCTCCAACCTTCTCATCTGGATCATGTGTGCACATCACACACACACGTGCACACATACACACACATAAATGGTGTTTAAGAATAGATGGAGATGGCTGGGGATTTAGCTCAGTGGTTAGAATGCCTGTCTAGGAAGCACAAGGCCCTGAGTTCAATCTCTGGCACAAAAAAAAAAAAAAAAAAAGAAAGAAAAAAAAGAATGAATGGAGATGACTGTACAATGTTGTATTTACTAATGCATCAAATATATAATCTCACTAACTTGCACACTTAAAACGGCTGAAATGGTGAATTTAACATTATATATGTTTTCCAAAATAATAAAAATATAAGTGGATGGACAGAGATAAATAGATAAACATATAAGAACATATACCAAAACGTTAATTGTAGAAACCAGATAGTAGATTTATGAGTGTTCATTATGCAATTTTCTGTATTTTAAAAAAAGTACTCATGATAAAATATTAGAAAAAATGGGTGATCCAGCACCACCACCCCCAAAAGAGAAAAAGAACAAAATGGGTGGAGAAAAGCATAACTAGAAAGAGAAAATTGAATGTGGAAGAACACAGACAGCTGCTAAAAGTTAGATCAATCACCAAATGAAATTCATGCAGAACCATACAGAGAGCTGGGGGAGGGTTGAAGGCTGAAGGTCAAAAAGTCTCTGAGGCAGCGCTGGCGAACCCATGGCACAAGGGCCACAGCAGGCTCTAGAAGGTTCGCCGTCACTGCTCTAGAGCATATTCTTTGAGCCATGCAGGTAAAGATTAGAGTCCCTTTTAGTTACTTTTGGCTCCTGTATTGTTCTTTTTTGTAACTCCACAGTAGAGTCAAGACCGTAAAGAGTGCTGGTTTCCTGGGGGTTGTGCCCATACAGAAGAAGCGGTAAGAGGAAGATCTCCACCATGAAAGAGGAGACACGCCATCTCTGGATGGGCTGTTCTGCAATCAGTCAGCACACCTTCCTTTGTGCTCTCCTCACTCAGAATCCCACTACAGCTGGGTATTGTCAGAGTACCCAGCCCCTAAGTAAACTGCATCTTCATTTTGGAGATGAAGAAACTGCAGCTCAGCGGGTTTGAACAACCTGTACAAAGTCTTCCATACAGTGACAGAGCTGAAGTCCAAAGTTTTTTTCTCTGCCCCGTGTTCCCTCTTCTCTCAGCCCTTCTTTCCAAGTAAACTCCTATCCTGAGGCCTAAATGAAGCCAAAGTCTTCCACAGAAATGTCATGGACCACCCCAGCTTTCAATACATCTCCCTTTTGTTTCAAATTCTTCAGGTCTGTACCAAAGAGTACAGTGGAATGTGTATTGTCCTAGATGTTTCACTATTATGTTGTTAGTTTGAATCATCTCTTTGAAAAGATTGTAGGCTTTCTGCAGCTACACAAATAAAACTTGTCTTCAGTACTGAAAAATGGAGCACATTTCCAAGCATAGATGAGGTGCACAACAAAGACTGACCCAGTGATTCTAATCCCTCTTGGGCTTACTGAAGACAAGCATCCAAGAAGTTTAATTTGTGAAGGTCACTGCTTTTGGATCACACTGACTTGCCTTAGGCTGTGTAACTGTGATACTCGGTGCTCCAGAAAGCCACAATGGAGAGTAAATCAAAGGAAGAACTTCAGAGTGGATAGACCATACCTAATAGACTTTGCTGATCAAAACATACCAGTTACTTCTGTTACTGGAACTCGGACTTTCAAACATTTGCCAAATACAGCTGATTCCTGTTTATAAGCAGTCATGTATTCTAAAAATATATTAAACAATCAAACATGAAATCATTAACTGAGCAGATATATTACCCTAAATGTACTGACAAAAGAAAATGTATAAGATTAAAAACAGTTACAGGAAATAGTGGTCACTATTGAATATCAAATTGCATTTTATACCAAACACTACTCTTATTCTTAAACATGTCAATATCAGTAAATTCATATAGCTGCAAAATAATGAAATTTGACTTCATGAGCTTGCTTTTCCAAGGTAACAGGGCACTCACATAGAAACAAACTTATATTCAACTTGCAGTTTTTTATGAGTTGCTAATCAATTGCCTAGAGAAAAGTCTGAAAAATTATCTATCCCTTCCATAACACTTCATATGCATTTGTTGATTAGCCAATTAATCTCAAGGAACAACAATGATGACAAGAAATGTTTTCAGAGCACTGAGAAAGGGCTCTATACTAAAGATCCTCCGAGTTCAAATAACCCTAACAATAACACTGTGAAAAACACACTATTATCATCCTCTCTTCGCAAATACAAACTTGAGGCCCTGCAGCCAAGGTTGCACTAACAAGAAGTGAAGGGAGGACTTGAACCCGGCCATCCAAGCCACAGAACCCAGGCTCTAAATCATTAAGGGCACCACAATCCCGCCAATGGAAACAAAGAACATTAACTTGCTGACATTCTTTTTTTTATATACTAAATATACAAAGCAATTTACCAACTTCCAAAGCAGGGTCTGACTTAGAACTTACAACCTCGTTTACTTTCACAGATCACAACAGCCTCTCACTTCCAGGGGACCAATTTAACATACTAAAAAAAACAATGGTGCTAGCACCAGATTCTAAAATTCAAGGTAGCATGAGGCCTAGAAGAGGAAGACCTGGAAATTCATAAAGTGTTTATTATTTTTCAGTTTTATTGTTGCAAAAAATCAGGGTACAAGAGATTCCTGAGTATCCAAAACAGGCTAAAGTTAACGAACGCATTACACACTGCTATGTTGGAATATCACCAAGGTATTAAAGTTATGTCTGTTTGCCCGCATGGACCTTGTTTCACTTCTGCTTGCTCCCGAGAGGATCTCAGTGGAGAGGAATTTTGCTCCACTCCAGGCAGGAACCACTCCCCCTCCATCCCAGGCAGCTCTACAACTGAAATAATCTAAGGGAGGAAAGTTCCTGGCCACCAGCCCACCACCACTGTGCAAAGCTAGGTGGGTCTGTGGTCGTGCTCCTGGGCAGGTACACGCACAGTAGCACACACTGTGTTCAGGAAAAATGACACAGCTTTGCTGTCACCATGCCTATGTGGAGTCCCACAGCCATCACCCCCACGACCTTTTCTGATCACCCACTGCTAACAAGACTGGGTGAGAGTGTCACAGAGAAGCTGCTGTGATATCCGTCTCTGCCTCTCCCTTCGAAGGACACAGACTGACACCCGCATCTAATCAGAGGACAAGCGCTTCACAACCCTCACCAGTATCAGGGCAGTCAATACCAGAGACCCATTCAGTGACACAGCCAACATCAATGGTAGCTGAGGAAAGCCACCAGCCAACAGAGGCCACAGTCCCACTGTACAAAGAGCCACACAGACTGCACCGCACATACACTGCTTTCCACACTACACATGTCTGAAACGCTACAGTGTCTCCACTCTCACAAAACCCTGAGCTCCAATTCACTGATCACAGCCAAAGAACCTACAGTGAGATTCCTCTGTGATGCCCAGCTGTGCAAAAAAAAAAAAGAAAAAAGAAAAAATTCAAGGCAGCATAAAAAAACCAATACCCAAAAATGTACCTTCAGGAGAAAGCCATTACTAAGAAGGCCATCTCATAAAAGAGTAGAGGTAGCCATTCCACCACATGCATAAATCCCAACACAGGAACAAAAGAAATATGAAGAAATAAGGTAATATGACACTTCCCAAAAATCCTAACTCTCAAGTACCATATTTCAAAACCATCAAAGTGAATGAAAATGCCTGATAAACAATTCAAAAGAATGATTTTTAAAAGTTCACTGAGATCCAAGAGAATACAAACAGTTTAATGAAATTAGGAAAACAATACAGAGTTTACTGTTTGTCTCTTCTTCAGTCTACTGTATTAAGTGCATGTTTTAAGCTCTTAATTTCAATGGTTATATTTTTATTTCTACAATTTTCATTTAACTAAGTTTTATAAATTTCACTTTCTGATAAAATTTTTCATTTTATTATGTATTTTTTTTTTGAGCTGGGAGTCGAACTCAGGGCCTTGCTGAGCTAAACCCCCAGTCCTCATTTTATTATGTATTTTTCAATCATAGTTTTTTTTAATTCTTTTAAAGTTTTAGACTCACAGAAAAATTACAAAGATATTTCAGAGTCTCCGTGTACCCTTCACTACTAACATTTAACATGGCCTTGTGGTATAGAAGCATTCTTTTATACAAGTTCCAACAAACAGAAATCATCAAGGAGAAACAATGAATACATTTGTACTAAGATTTTTAAATTTTCGTAATAAAAGATATCATGAGCTAAGTCAAAAACAAAAGATACAGATCAAGAAAACATTGTCAAACATATAACTGACAAAGAACAATAAATGTAACATTGCTTTAAAACTCCTTCCAGTCAGTAAGAAAGAACAATTCAGTTCACAGATGAGAACAGCATGATCAAGAAACAAATGAAAAGATGATTAGTTTCACTAGTAACAAAACACACATTTAAAAAATTACCAACCTAACAAAAAATATTCAAGCCTAACAATGTGACATGCTGACAGTTAGGCCAAACAACAGGAATACTTAGGTAACAATGCTAATGAGAATGTGAATTGTTTTCATTTAAAATTTTTGGAAAGCAATTTAGCGAAACCTTAAAAATTTAGAGCTGAGAGTAAGTATCTGCTGTAGAGAAAAATCTTGAATTTGAGCAAGAGACATGTTTACAAGGGTGTTCCTGTAGCAAATGTTTCTAATACTTAAACATTGGAAACAACCTCAAGATTCATCAAGATCACTAAAGTATTATCATTCTGCAAAATATTACACAGTAGTTAAAACACTGAACTAGCCACTTATAAATCAGCATCAACATACCACAAAAACCAAGTACCAGTTGGAAAAAAGTGTATGTTTTTTGTAAATTTTTAAAACACACAAAAAATGTTATGCATGCTTAGAGGCACATAAATATGTAGTTAAAAGTATAAAAATATGCATGAGATTGATAAACACGAAATCAGAATAGAGGTCGTTTCTGAGGGGAAAAGAACTGAGATCAGAGATGAGCAATAACTGTAAATGTAGTGTCTTCTCGTGTAAAAAACGAAAAAGATAAAAGGCATATGTCACAAAATGAGTATCGTAATTGTATGTGTTTGAAACTTTTCCACAGTTTTTAGAAAATAGGATAAAATGAGCCTAGAAATGCACATGCTAGGGTATTTGTCTGCCTAATATCAAGAGAAGTTCATGAATACAAATTCAAGAGGATATTGGTTATTCCAGTACGATCCCTAAAGAGATCCCAAACTCCTGTGAGTTAGACATGACAGCAGCTGCCCACGCTCACACTCTGTGAGCTGCTGGTCAAGGGTACAGTGAACAGTTCTGCTATCCTCAACTCAGAGTCCCACCTCCAGGCCCCAGAGAGATGCCCTCACACCCTCTGTCACATCTGCAGGGCAGCAATGTGGAGAGGACAATGTCTGGAAGACTGCTTTATTCTTTTACCGGGCTCAGCAGGAAATAACCACACGTTTCTTCCTTTCACATCCCATTGGCTAGAACCTGGCTGCTCAACCCTGTCTTGTGTTAAGGCAACATGAGAGACATCATCTCTGTTTGGAAAACCACGTACCTAGCTGAACTCTGCAATTCAACCATTGAAGGAGGAAGAGGATAATGGATAGAGCTGGACACTACCTGCTTCTGCAATGGGATGGATAAGACAGAGCCACAGCAGAGCTACAGCAGGAGCACTTACACATGCAGAAACTGTCCTCTGTCTCTCTTGATCTCAGCATCAGCACCAGAGTCCCCATTCATCCTTCTCCCTGAAGCCTCCTTAGCTCTAGTCTTTCCCACCTGCCCTTCGTTCCACGAGCACCTTCCCTGAGCCAGACACTTTGAAAGGTACTAGAGCACAGAGATGGGGTGACGTGGACTCAGCTGGGATACTCATAATCAGCACTGAAATGGTGGCATTGGTGGTTTAACCTGGGATTGGGCTGGGGGAGACTATGAGGCAGTCAGGGGAATCCCTGAAGACTTCTCTGTCACATCTTTCCACACTTCACAGAGAAGCGGTCCTGAAACTGAAGCTAGGAGGTGCCATAGAGGGTGTCAGGGAGATGAACAGGATTCTGGACAAAGGGAGCAAAATAGGGAAAGGTCTGAGAATGAGAAGCAGAACACGCACAGAAAATGCTCACACATGCAGCGGAGTTCAGTGTATCCTGCATGTATAAAGGGAACTGGTAACAAATTTTGAACAAAGGGGCAAAATCAGGTAGGTTAGAAAGGTCCCACAAAGAGCAATGTAGAGAATGGACTAGAATAAAAGCAGAACTACTGACAGGACAAAGAGGCAGAAGAGACAACTCCGGGGCAGTCTGGGGTGGGAAGGAAGGATATTCACTCTGTGATTTGTTGGGTTCAAGGTCCCTAAGGACACTCAGAGGAGATGGACAGTAAATACCATGTCGGACACACAGCCCAGCTCAGGAAAGGGTTCCCCATGGTACGCCCCTCCTTCACTTCTCTGTCCAACCTGGATAAATCATTTTTAAGCTGCAGCACCCTGCCACCTCCTCAGCTCATGGCAGCTGGTTCACCACTTCATGACAGTCACGGGCTCTGGTATCCCCAGCCCGTGCTCTCTCCTCATTTACGTGCCTGCAGGGGACTCAAATCCAGATGAACACCTCACTAACAGGGCAAGGGCAGCCTGAAGACATGTGCACAGCCCCGTCATGCTTAGCAGTCCCACTGGACAAGACGAAGACAGACAAGGCATCTTTAACCAATTTCCTGGTAACCCAAAGACAGAGCAGACAAGTTTGGAGAGTACAGAAGGAGAGTTCAGAGGGAACCAAATACACTAAAATTAACAAGATAAAATATAATTGGCAAGTGTGTAAAAGCCTGTCAAATAAATTTTTTCAAACAAATGAATTACAAAAGTAAACACACAGGGAAATCCAAATAAAGATATTTGGTACCCAAAACTTAATTCATACAAAACATGCTGTAAAACTTCATTTCAAATCTAAGAACTGCCTTGGTTCTAACGCTCCATCAACAAAACAAACCGGAATTCATCTTTCAGAGGGATGGCTAAAACTTTAAACAGAATAAGCGACATCATCTTCTTCTCCCTGAGTTATGCCTCTACTCTACAGGGACCTCCACCTGATCTCATCCTAAATTCTCTGGACACACAACACTTCCCTATGCGAAGACCCTTCCACAAATGTTACTTCATAACACATGTTAATTTGTGTATTTGTATAACTACTAAAGGAAACTAAATGCAACGTCCAGACAGTAATCCAGGCGCCCTTATGCTCTCAATAGGTCTCCCTTGAGGAATGTGCACACAGTGCAGCATGCTTCCTCCTGAACTCTTATCACTGTTGAAATCTGTTATTTCAGTAATTTTCAGGGTTTATAAGCTCCATGTCTGACTGGTTGAGCACTGTAGCTCCAGTGCCTCATACAAAGCTACCTATCATAGGGACAGAGTATTTACAGAAAGATTAAATAAATGAATGAAAAAATAAACAGCAGACAACCAGAAAGAATAATCGCCTATTTTACTAACACAGAATAACGTCAAAGATCTTTCTTGTACAACTGTTACACGATGGGAAAACAGATTTTTTAACCACTTTTTCACTAGTTGATAACCAGCATAACTAATATTCATCTTGTCAAATAAAACAGGTATGCTTAATCACCTGCCACAAAGCAGCAAAATATAAAATAATGTTGTTACATTTTCTCCTACACTCTATGTGTTTTCCTGAAAATAAGACCTAGTTGGAAGATAATCAGCCTTGAAAACCAGAGCTCAAAAATGCCAGCCCTGATCAGCCCGTCCTCGCCCCACCTGCACCCACTATTCTCTCGCTCAGGGGGTACTCCGTAGGAAGGGAAGGGAAAGATGGCACGATTGGGGCGGCCATTTCTTATCTCATTTTCAAGGTCGATTATTTTCCAGTTAGATCTCATTTAGGGGGAAAGAGGAGATGCTCTAGTTTCGATCTAAAATGTCCCCCAAGTGTCTGGAAGGTGATTTGGTCATGGGAGTGCTACACAGTGGATCCGTCCACTGAGGAGTTCAGAGCTGACCTGCTGTTAGGAATTGGGGCCTGGTCAGAGGTGGTCACCGGGGTGTGACCTGAATGAGACCACTCTCCTCCCTGTCCCCTGGCTGCTACTGGCTGAAGAGCTTTCCTTGGCCATGCCCCTCTCCTATGCCATTCCTACCTTGGAGCCGGCTGACCATGGACTGTAATTGTGAGCCAAAGTAAACCTCTCCCCTCTTAAGTTGTAGATGGCCAGTATTTCATCCCAGTAACAGGAAAATGACCTGGATACTATAAATTTTCCCAGTCTAAGTAAATATTTCAAAGAAAAAAAACATTTAGTCTTCTCTCTTTCCTTTTCTCATATCCCTGTTCGCTTTTTAGCTAAAAACTATTTGAATTCCAAGGAAAAGTGGCATGTACAAGGCTATGCACATGAGGAAGGTGGACAGAGAGGGCTGGGGGGTAATTCAGAGAATGCCCACAACTCTGAAGCAAGCGGACTCCGTCGATCCTCTCAGAAGCAGGTCCTGTCCTCCTGATACAGATTCCACAGGCAGCTAGAGATTCAGCTCACTATCACACTAGAGTATAGAAAATCAAAATTCCTGTCTTGGATGAGTATGGCAGCTCAAGGCTGTAATCCCAGAACCCAGGAGGGTGAGGCAGAAGGACCTCAGGAAGTTCAAGTCCAGTATATGGTGAGTTCAAGGGCGGTCTGAATTACATAGTGAGATCCTGTTTCAGACAAAAAAATAGAAAAAATTTCCTCCTGCTAACTTTTGCTGAGAATTCTACACCACCTTAGCACAGGCCATTTCACTTTAACACTGGCCCAACCGAGGTGTTTCAGCTCGCATTCATACTGTAAAAGGCACCCAAAACGCTACCATTTAGAGATTTTGCAAGCAATTCTACTGCCTTAGTAGGAGAAAAATGTCATAGTGGGAGAAGAATTACCCTACCATCAAGGGGATGAATGTGCTAACAGAGCACCCACAGTTTCACATCATAGCCAACTGTCCTGCCTGCCGCCACACTTGATGACCAAAATTCTCTCTCTTTTTAAATAGCTTTTTTATTTAAAATATATTTTTTAAAGTTATGTTATCATGCCAGGTGTGGTGGCACATGCCTATAATCCCACCACTCGGGAGGCTGAGGCAGGAGGATCATCATGAGTTCAAGGCCATCCTGGGCTACTTAGCAAGACCCTGTCTCAAAAATAAATAAACAAATAAATAAATAAAGTTATGTTATCAATTCGGAGCAGTGTTCCTGAGTAAACAGCAAGTGAGGTAGGTAAATCTCTGCCCTTCAAGTGGGTGCAGTAAAGGGCAGGTTTTCAACTGCTTCACTAAAGGTGTGCATAGCCAAAGCCACTCAAGAGAGAAAAAGAATTTGAACCTGTTTTTCTTCAGAACTGTATCAGGGAGTTATGCAAAATTAGGAAACTCTGCAAAGATCATAGTGACTACTCAAAATTAAACATCACACCCACAACTCAGGATGTGAGACTTCTTGTTTTTAAAGAAACCCGTGTATAATATTTTAAATGCTTAACAAATATTCCTGGTGAGTTTCTGACCTGCTGACTAAGAGGACTAAACAGTCCTATGTAAGTCAGGTTTATGCCCATTTCCTATAAATGTGCATTCTGCATGCAAAAAACGGGTGCAATACTGAACCCATTAGGTGGCTGTCAGCTTTAAAAATTGGTATTTCCTGCTTCTTTCTCTCCTCCTCTTCCTCCTCCTTTTCACTCAATACCAACAACCCAGGAAACGAAATGTGTAAAGCAGCTATATCAAGAGCCCTCCCAACTCACACTCAACTGTTCCCTGACCACCCAGCGCTTATGACCACTGAAGAGTCCATACATTTTCACAACTATGGTCGCCAATCGGCAGCTACATAAATGGAAGTTAAGGTGTCCTGGGATTGAACAGGAAAGTGAGATTTTAGATTCCTTACGCACATGACAGACAAGACACCTGAAAGATGTTCTCTGACATTTTTAATCCAGTTCCCTAGGAGCAAATGCGTTATTTATAGCAGAAAATGTAGAAAGAGAATAAAAAGAATCATTTCACACCACAACTATTATCATAAGCGATATAATGGCTAGTCAGAAGGCACTCTGTACTTTAACCACTTTTGGAAACAGATGGTTCTAAATGTGACTAATTTTCCTCAACATTGAACAGCAATATCAGAAATTAAACATGTTACAGAAACCATTAGGCTCAATCCCACCCCTGATACTATCAGTGCTGTCTATTAGGGAAATCACACCCCACTAACACATTCACATAAATTGAGGAAAGAATTCTGAAGGAAAGGAAAGAATTGACCGTCACTAAATACTCCAAAGCAAAGACTAAGGTCTTCCTCTCCCAATTCAAAACAAAGCTTAGTTGCCGGCTACGTTTCCCTTGTGGCCAAGAAAGTTGCTGGGTCGAGCTGATGTTTTAAAGTAAGTTTTCTTAGCTTGAATCTTCATTCATTCCCACAAGCTATATACATTTCTACTTCAGAAGAATAAAATACCTCACTTGTAAATGTCTTGGGATAGTGAATAATAAGAAGGCTTGAAACAGCAATCCAACTCCAATCCTGGTTTTGTCTAAACCTAGAGCAAAATAGCCAAGAAAGAATGCAGCATGTCACACTGAAAGAACTCCTCCTGGCGGCTTTCTCAGGCATACTTCACAGTACAAATCTAGACAAGAACTGACTGTGCACCTTTCTCAACTGTTACACAAACACAAATTCTCCTACCTATAGCATGATGTCTCTGCCTCGTAGATCTTCATCAAGAAAGAGGAAATACTAAGAAGGGGCAGAAGTCCTATAAAGAACATGTTCAAGTTGAAATTTTGGCAACAGGCATATTCTTATAAAACATTGAGAAGGAAGAGTAGGTATTAAAAGGCTCCTCCTAAAACTTGGGAGGAGTGGTAAGATACACTGCTGACGAGAGTGGGGACAAAGGTTTTAGGACTGTGCCAAGCTCTTCGAATACCAGGAATTCACTGCTCACAATCCTGGTATTAAGTCACCTGGTGAATCAGTGAGTTGCACCACATTCTGACCTTATTGCAAGTTCACAAGGAACCTAGTACTAGGAAATGTTAAAGTACCTTCTCCAGTAGCTTGAGGATTTTGGATGAATTATAACAATTATAGATTGGGCTACCTATCCTTGCTGCCAAATGGAGATTGAGTTCACCCAAAGTAGTCATCCCAAATATCATTACCCTCAAAATAAGAGATGTACACAGAGAGAGTACCTATTACATTTTAGTCTATTGTTCATGGATCAGAATAGACAAGATATTGCAAAATTTAGTCACAGAAAAGCCAGTCATCTGTTGATCTGGTCACTTATTTCAAAATGGACAAATAATCTGGCTACATATTAGATAGATTCTTACCACAGAAAGAGTCATGCATTTTTCTTACCTCAGGGGTGGGTGTCAAGGAGAATGTGACCTCAAGGGGGCACTAAAATCAAGTCTAGGAAACTGAGTCCAGCTAGTACTGAGTCCATCTTCAATCCGTGTTCCAGGGAACCAGGGTATGGGGAAATCAGGAAGGCCAAGAACCATGTGGGGTAGGAGCAGGGAACCAATGAATCTATTCCCCAGAACTGACCAGGAAGAGGGAGGAAAGGGACAATCTATGTCTGAACAAGACAGATTTGAAAACTTCTCAAAAGAATACACAGATTACCAGACTGACTTGTGCTGCCTGCTGTCTGTAGGAATAAACCTCACAAATACAAATGAACGAAAAATCTGGGTTTTTAAAAAAATTCTTCAGCAAATTGTTAATTATAGAAAACCAACAGTGTGGACATTGACCAGAGTCCAACCCACGGTGCATGAGATAATTTGAATATTTGTGTCATCAAATACTTACTGAGCAGAAACTGCCAGAGATTAGAATGACAATGAAAAATCAGTCAAACATGTTCCTTGCTTCTAGGGAATTTTTTTGGTTGAGGGTCTGCTGAGGACTGAACCAGTGATAAGCTACAACTTCAACCTTGCCTCCAGGAATTTAAAGTCTAACAACATACAGACAACACTGTAGAGAAGCTACGCAAACCCACATGGACTATCAAGGCATATCAGACAATGTCGTCCTCCAGATGTCCAGTGGTACTGAAGGGTTCCTAAATTATAAACACAGTGACCCAGCAGGGGATGTAGTGACTTGGAGCCATAATACAGTTATTAGACTATATGACAAAGCTAATGAGGAAGTCTGTGTCTGCCTATTATGGTTCAGATCTAAAATGTTACCAAGAGGCTCATGTGTTTCAGAGGTGGTGACTGCATCATGGGGTGCTATACTCAGTAGATTAATCCACTGCTAAATTGGTGGCTAAATGTGCTGCTGGGAGGC
>PVJO010029093.1:0-17290 GCA_004026905.1 Hystrix cristata | reverse complement strand
AGGCAACAAAGGACAGAAAAGGGAAAGGGAAAATATGGAAAATTATGAATAAACCTGCTGTAAATAGGGAGGGAGGGAACAGAGGGGAGGGGCGGGGAAGAGGGGGGAGAACCAAGATGCATCATGTACAGGTACAAAATAAATGTGATGAATGTAACCATTATATGTAAAATGTACCAATACATGTTCTTGGTTTAAACTAAAATAAAAAAAAAGAATGACAGATCTGAGACATTTTGTAGGAAAATGGATGCACCTAGAAAATATAATGCTAAGTGAAATAAACCAGACACACAAATTTAAATGGCATATGGTGTTTCTCATTTGAGTGAGGCAAAGTACAAACAAAGACAATGATAACGGAGGGATAGAAGGGGATGAGGGATGGCTCTCCTTCAACAGGAAAGTAGACTAAGGGAACAGGGTGAAGGGTGAAGAGGAAGGTAAAGGGAAATAAGTAGAATAAAGATATGCCATTCTCAGGAACCTAATAACCTCAATTAATGTAAATACTATACGCACTATACGCCATAGCACAAGCTAAGATTAATACTATCAACAAGAATGTAAAATGGGATAAGGATATTAGAGGAGGAGAGAGGGAGGGGGAGGAAAGGGGAAAGGGATTTAAAAAAAAAGAAACAAGCTGTAATACGTACATGTGATCACTCCCCCAGACGATTGTAAACTGCACAAACTGCAATATGTACTAATAAAATTAAAAAATACTCTTGGATAAAAATGCAGTACTGATGATGCCTCTTCAAAAGAGGTCACAGTGTCTCCAATTAAATGTTCAAAATGGGTGAAGAAATCAGACGGTTTGTACAGGGAAGTAAAACGTGAGGAAACTGCTCGTTAGCCGAGACTTGTAAAGTTTGGGACACGTGATCACAAGTCACTTCCCCATCGGCCTGTATCAGTCACCGTGAGGAGCCACTCAGGGGAGCACCCTGTGCGTGAACCCGAGACGCAGCACCTGCGCCAGGCCTGGTCACATCCGTGGTGCGTGCACTGAACAGCAAACCGTCGAGGGCAGAGCATCTAGCTGCGCAGCCCGAAAACCCACCACCAAGAAGTCTGTGGAATTCATTAACTTGTGGATTGAGTCACGTGACTGTATGCCTTACTGCATTTTGTAAATAAGGTAATCCGGAAGTGTAAGAGACAGAGAGGGCCAATTTCCGGATGAAAGAAGTTTACAATTAAATGCAACCACTCTTTCCTTAACAGACAAATGTGTAGAAGGAGAAAGGTACAGAAACAATCCCCTCCTCTCATCCCTAACTATAATTACTTTTACTTAAGTAGATTAGTCCAGGGAATAAACATACCCAGCACCTCTGTGAGTTTCTTTGTGTCCTTCTGTATTTGTTTTGTGGTTAGCACAGTTAACACGAGATTTACCCTTTAAGCAAATTTTTCAGTACACAGTAACTCTCGGCACTCTGTCATACAACTGATCACTGCTTACTCATCCTGTACAATGTAACTTTCTACCTACTGAATTAATAATTGCTCTCTCCCCTTCACATAACCTGCCAACCACCCTTTCTGTTGTCCACTCTGTACCTCTGACTCCTTTAGATACGTTATAGAAGGAAGAGTCTGGCAGTCCGTGTCCCTCTGTAACCATCTCATTTCCTCCCGCATCCTCTCTGCCAGGTCCATCAATGCTGTCACAGTGGTAGGACTTCTTTCTCTTTAAGGGTGAAACAATATTCCACTTTGTAAACAGATTACATTTTTTTGTTCATCTGTGGATGTTATTTCTAAACCTGAGCTATTGTGGATAACGCTGCACAGAACACAGTAGTGCAAATGTCTCTTCAAGATCCTCATCTCAATTCTTTTGAATGTGTTCCCACAAGTAGGACTGGTGGATCACATGGTAGGTCCGGTTTTAATTTTTCAAAGAAGCTTCATTTTATTTTCCATGCCAGCTGCACCTTTATACATGCCCATAACAGCTCATAAATGTTCCCTTTTCTCCACGCCTTCACCGCCACTTGCTGTGCTGTGTTTTTCTGTACGACCCATCCTAACAGGGGCAAGAGTGGCATCTCATTACAGTCTTCATTTGCATCTCCCCGATAATGAGGTATGTTGGTCATCTTTTCATGGACATGGTGGCCATTCATACCTCTCATCTTCAGAGAAATGCCTATTCCCACCTTTTGCCTATTTTTTTTTATCAGACATTGGTTTGCAAATATTTGCTCACAGTGTGTAGGTTGCTTTTTTACTCTTGATCATTTATTTTACTGTGTGGAAGTGTTTTCATTTGATGTACCTAAGTGGAGTCTAGGAGTGACCCATCCCTTAGGCATTCAGAAGAAACCTCTCTGACCACCTTCACATTTCTATGACTGACAGGTCAGATCCCTCCTCTGTGTTTCCCTCTCTAGGTCTCAGTGCTCCATTGCTGAAAAGAAAAAAAAAAAAAAAAAGATGAGGCCAGTAGGAGGAAGGCAGCAGACATGGAGACTGGAGAGGAAGATGTGATAGGGCATATTACCTCCTCTTTAAAAGCCTTTTCCTCATATAAAGTTTTCCAAGAAAACTATCATTTGGACCCAAAACAAATAGCTACTCGCCCCTGGCACTCTTCACTGTCCCATTCTGTAAGATTTATTGGGCTAATGCATCACATGAGGAACAGGAATCTGACAGGCCCTGCCCTGGGCACTTAGACACAAAAGTCGCCACTGTGACTCTCACTTGCCAAAGCAAGTCCAAGAAACAAGGCAAAATGTGCATCCAGGCACCCAGCTCCAGCACCCTGATGGTTCACGGGGACGGCTTCTGAGAAGCAGGGCACCAGAGCTCAACATCCCCTCAAGGTGAAAGGATTTGCAGGAAACAAACAGCTTGCACACCACAGATGCACACAGGGGTGTGCAAAAAAGGATGCACACACAAGCCACACAAGGGGGATGTGCAAAGGAGACCTCCAGGGAGACGAACAGCAGTGCTCCTCCAAGGTGTACAGTGGGATGTGTGGAAGAGGCTAGGCTAAAGTGGCCAGCTGCTCTGTTCCACAAGTTTCGAGTCAAATTCTATCCACTTTTAAGGGCCTAGACACACATTACCATAGTGCCTTAACTTTAATATGCTTTTTATAAATGTGCTTTTAGTACGCACCACTGAACCCTTGGTTGTTTAACAAGATGCTCATCTGAGCTGTCTCTGGTCCAAACCCTGAAGCTGGTGCAGGGCTCAGACAAAGGCAGGAACTTGAAGGCGGACTCAACTTCCTCTACTGTCCTATAAAGCTCCAACTAAAATATTTACTGCAGGATCTGATTCCAGCTTAATTATCTCCTCCAACACATGTAGCTTGGGCTTGACAAGCAACAGAAAAGGCAAGTTAATCACGGGCATCTGCTTATTAGCATCTTCTCCCCGTAATTGCTTCAGGGCTACCCTGTGCAGCTGTGCTAACCCCACAGGCGCTCCGCCTACACCGAGGGCCTGGGAGGGACTCCGCTTTGGGAAGAGAGCAACAAGAGCAAAACGGCTCCTTTCCTCTCATCTCGCAGTCAATGGCGATGCCTCGGTGCACAGATTAGTAGAGTATGTCTGCCTAGCAACAGTCCTCGAAGAAGAAGAAGCTGTCCCCACATGCCGCACAGGGTGAGTGGCTGAGAAGTCATTTTCCTCCCCACCCTGGTTTCCAGTACTTTGGGAGACAGCATACGCCCGTTCACCTAAGGCAGCTCCCTCGGTCATCTCGGCCTCATGTTCTGTCTTTTGCTTAGAAACAGAACTCTCCATAGTGCTTCAATCCCTTCTTGCTAGATCTTTTGATAAACATAACATACTCTCCACCTTTGTACCTTGGACATTTGAACATATTGCCTTCCTGGAGCCACTTTGTTCTCACATGCAAACTTTAAATTCTACCTACCCACCAATGTCAATTCAAATGAGTCCCCATAAACCTTACTTACAGACCATAGGCTGGTAGTAATCTGTCAGTCTTATAAACTCTATCCCCTGTGCAACACTTATTCTTTCTTCTCCTATGGTAGCTAAGTCCAATGGCCTATTGTGGAGTGGGTTTCCAGAGACTTCTGCAATAGCTTCCAACTCTTCTACTGTTTGCAATATGACCTTGACTGTGACCTTGGCTCTCCCTCAACAAAAGACAAGATGTTTGGTGTTTGGTTAGATTTTTTGGTTTTTACTCTCTCCCTGAATCTGATATGGCCTTGTGATTGCTTTGACCAATGAGGCAGCAGGTGTATTGTTCTTGAATTTCTACATCCAGGAATTAGGAAGGTATAGTAGTTTCTCCTTTTGCGCCCTGGGTAAAACCAGCTGCCATGTGAAAAGGCCGGCTAGCCTGAGATGACCATGTGTAAGGAAGCCCGAGCTAGTCACATGGAGATGCTATGTGGAAACAGATGCCGTGACAGCCCCTGGGACTCAACTTCTCAACTAAGTCACCACATACATAGGTTTTAAAAATCCATCTTGGACATTCCAGTCTAACCAGACACTATGTGAAACTGTGGTGTGCTGTCCTCTCCAGGCACTTAACAAACTGAAGAACTATGAGCAAATAAATGATTGCTACTGTTTTAAACCACTGAGTTTTAGAGAGGTTTACAGTACAAGAGTGACAGCCAAAGTATTTGTATATAGTAGGAGAGAGTGTGGGTGGATCCAGGTGTCCACTAGCCAGGAATAAGATCCTGGCTTGGCCACCTACTAGAACTGAGATCTTGAGCTAGAAACTGGACTTCCCTCCGTGTGTTCTCTGATCGTGTGTAACGAGAACAGGAGAAATGAATAAAATAACGGAGGTAAAGTGTTTTAGAACTTGCCCATAGTCAGTCGTCAATCCACCTTAGCCATTACTTCACGATAAGTTACTGGGAGGCAGGATGTTTTGTATTACTCATGTACACAATTCTGGGCAGAGCCCAGGAACATAGAGGCCTCTAAACCCACTGGTTGAGTGAAGGAATGAATGGACACGCTGCTATTGCATTTATCTGAGGCATAGGAGTTAAGGAGGAATGAGAAGCTACTTGGAAGATCTTAGGCTTCTCCCACAAGCCCAGGTTCCCTGCTCAGGATCCAGACCTCTTCCTCAACCATGCTGCTCTTTGAAGACAATCACAGTAGTTTACCATGATTTAGGAGAGAAAAATATTCTGTCATAACTATAGTTTAAAGGCATATTATTCTTGTCAAAGGGAAAAGACATTTCATTTACTGTATTAATTTACCAGTTTAAACTGTTTATATATAAAATGTTCATACAGCTGTTGAAAAAGAATAGGTATTTATGCACTAATATGGAAATATTTCCCAAGATGCATTTTTAAATGAACAGAAAATGAACTGTGTGGTGTGAATGAATGATCCAGTTTGTATAATAATGGAGAGATGTGAAGATGCTTCTACTCATAATGATTTAAAGAAGATCTGTGGGAATGAGTCAAAGGGCTGGCTGACTCTGAGATATCCAGAGTGGCGGGCACCCCTCATTTCATACTTTGCTAAACTGCAGGAGTTTCTTTGTTCTAGCATGAATGTGATTACTTTCATCCTGCAGTAGTAAATTTTAAACCTACTTTAAAAGATACATTTCTTTGTGAACTCATGTGAATACAATTTAGTTATTGCCTAATAACCTCTGTGCCAAACACAAGCATCTTATGCTCATTATTCTGAAATCTTGGAGCCCAGTAGAGATTGGTGGGTTTGAGTAGGACAGAGGAGTTCTGCATTACCTTTCTGACAATGGAAGTTTATTCCTCACAGCTCCAAAGGCCAGATGTATGATGTCCATCTCCCTGGGCCATAATCAAGGCATCAGTGGGCCATGCACCCTCTGGAGACTCCACTCGTTGCCTCTTCAGTTTCTGGTGCCTTTGGCAATTTTCAGCTTATAGTTGTATCACGCCAATCTCTGTCTCGGTCCATTTGGGCTGCTGTAAAGAAATACCATAAGTTGAATGGCGAATAAACAATGGAAACCTATTACTCACAGTTCTGGAGACTGAGAAGTTCAAGATGGAGGTGCCACCAGATTTGGTGTCTGGCAAGGGCCTGCTTTTTGGCTCACAGATGACTATGTTTTCACTGTGTCCTTAGAGAGTGGAAAGGACACCTAATCATCTAATCAC
Organism: Hystrix cristata; assembly: GCA_004026905.1. Taxonomy (NCBI): domain Eukaryota; kingdom Metazoa; phylum Chordata; class Mammalia; order Rodentia; family Hystricidae; genus Hystrix; species Hystrix cristata. The sequence goes on along the minus strand of PVJO010029093.1, from coordinate 11,147 downwards.
TTCGTAAAGGTCCTGCCTCCTAAGACCATCACACTGAGGACTCAGTTTCAACATAGGAACACTGGAGAGACCTAAACATTCAGTCTATAGTACTCTGTCTCCATCTTCATGTCATCTTTTCCACTTCTGTCCGTAGTAGACTTCCTCTGCTTCCTTCTTTTTTTTTTTTGTTTTTTTTTGTGGTGCCGGGGATCGAACTCAGGCCCTTGTGCTTGCAAGGCAAGCACTCTAATCACTGAGCTAAATCCCCAGCCCCCTCTGCTTCCTTCTTAAAGGATGCATTTAGGGTTCACTGGATAGTCTAAGAAAATCTCATCTCGAAGTCTTCAACTTAATCACATCTGCAAAGAGCCCTTTTCCAACTAAAGGTAGCATGTATGGGTTCCAGGGATCAGGATGTATCTCATGGGGCTGCTTTTTCACCTATTTAATCTACTATTTGCTAAAGTACAGGTCCAAAGATATGCATGGACTTACTCATGAATTCTACAAATGCTCAAGTGCCTGTTCTCCTGCAAAAGCTCAGCTCTTACTTTTCAAAAAGAGCATGCAGATCATCCTAGCACAGACTGATCATAAGTAGACCTACGTGTACACTTCATACACGGAAGCAGCTACCACCTCAAGAGTGGCCAGGAAATGGAAGTCTGACTACACAATGGCCTCAGATGGACTCCCGGCACCTGCCGGCACAGAAGGAGGTGAACTAGGAAACACAGGAAGGTATGAGAACTCACGTGGGCTTTCTAGGGCCACCAATGTATTCTAGCCTGAAGCACTTCTTCTCCCAGTCTGCTGTTTAATGAGGGAGCAGCACCCAGCTTCGTTTCACAGAGCTACTCCACATCACATGCTCCATCCCATAGGGACTGGCTGATGCCAAGGACCTTGGTCTAAAAACCACTGGCACTGAGGGTTACACATGTCTAGGGTTTGAATTTGATGGGGGGGGGGTGATTGTATAAGCCAAACTCTTTTCTATGAAAATGTAAACTCTGAAAGGGGTCTTTATTATCTGCTTAGCAACAGTTTGCTATAAATAAGTGCCCTGTTTGGCTGGGGTTTTTTAAATTAATAACTCAACATTCTTACAACAACACTGGCCTTGCTGGCATCCTGATTTCTGTTTGCAGCAGACCTACATCATTGCACAACCTTTCTCTGAATGCAAATGAGGTGCACAGGGTTTTAAACAAAAGAAACGCTGCCTTCTACCACAGGCTCTTATGCAAAGTGATCAGAACCGCAGCATTCATGCCCAGAAATTTGTCTCTAGTCTAACATGTAATCTTCACTTCCACCACTTATGCCAAATGAAGAAGATTTCTTCTAGGATTCTGCCACTGGCACTCTGGTCCCGCTAACACCAGGCCTTTCCCCATCTCCACCCAACATGACAAAACCCTGCATAACTGGTGCTAACGTCAATTGTCTGTACACATTCGGTGGGCCTGCCATACATTACTCCTCAGTCTTTACTCCAGCCTGAGAGGTAGGAGCCATTCTCCTCCTCTGCAAACTAAGGCACAGGTATATTCAGGAGCATGGGAGATTCAGAGAGTGGAAAACAAAGGATGAGATGCTGTGGAAATGACTGTGGTTGCTCTGAATTCCCAGCCACATTCCCCTCCCTCCTTCAAGGTATTCATGAAGTGAATGATATCAAGAACAGGGCCTTCCATGTTGAATAATGTTGCTTTCACAGAGATCAGAGGTATAGACAAGTACGATGGCCACCAACTAGTAGGGCATTTGGAGGTCCTGGGTAAATATGTGTCAGTTTTCTATCACTGTGACAAAATACCCAAGATAATCAGTGTACAGAAAGGAAAGATATATTTTTGTCTCACAGTAGCAGAGGTCTCAGTCCATGCTCTGCTGGTTCCATTGCTTCAGGTCCTGTGGCAGGGCAGAAACATTACAGCAGGAGCACATGGTAGAGCAAAGCTGCGCACTTCTTGGATGCTCAGGAGCTGAGAGAGAGAGAAGGGTCCCTCATCTCCTTCAAGGGCATCTTCCAATGACTTAACTTTCTCCCACCAGGCACCTCCTCTTAGGTTCCACCACATCTCAGTAATGTCATTGGCTGGGGACAGGGCCTTGAACACATAGGCCTTGGGGGACATTTTATACACACATTATAGCACCCTATCACTGGCAGAGAGGTGAAATTGAAGACTGACTGCTATGAATTTCCATGATGCAAATGCAATAAGGATACGGAATCAGCAGGAATTTGTGTTTTAAGAGCATACCACACCAGGGCGAGGTCTCTAGCTAATTGTTTTTTTCTGTAATAACTGCTCTCCTCCATTTCATTTTTCACAACTCCATCAAATGAACCTCTAAAAATAATGCCTTTTACTCTCTCAACAAAAACAAGGTGAAACAAAACACAGTACCTTTCTATTGTTAACCAAATTAATTCCCCCTCTCCATCTTGGGGCTTTCTCCAGCCCCCATGGGCCCCCTCTCTTCTGACACAATCTGACACTTGCTTTGGGGTTCAGTATTTGACCTCCAACGTTTTAAATTGCCACATTACTTAAGTCTTATCTCCTCGGAGGCGTTTTTCAGACCTTGGAGAACAGCTCTTCATCTATTTTTGGATGCCTCCAGGCACACAAGCACTTTTCAGACAAATAGTAGGTGATCAACAATTATTTTTTAAATGGAGTTTCACTGTATGGCTTAATATGTGAACTGTGTATTTCTCTCCCTTTACATATATAATTCTTCCTTAAAGGCTTCAACAATACCATTCCCAGAACAAAAATGACCACGTGATAAGGCTTTCTGGAGAAAATATAGACAGGCTCCTCTTGTTTCAGAACAAGAAAAGGCGGGGCAGGGAGGGTGGGGATGTGAGGGCTGTTTCTATTTTGTATGTAAACAGTGACATCTGCTGGTAATGATGCAGAGCTGTCACATGGCCACTGGCGTGGAATTCAGTGGATTTTCATTGATAAGCTTTTCTTATCAAAACTTCCTCCTCATGGGGACATCCAAAGGCACTAGTGAGACCCCAGCCTGGGCTCAGACTCAGTGACTACAAATGTGGTATTCTGGGAAATCGTACAACTTCAGAGAGACACGCTGACAATTAAAACCATTCTTTCTTTACCAGATTCATTAGCCTATTTTAACTTCTAACTGTCTTCCTTTGTGATTCGTTTGTCACTGGGGAGATTTCTGCTTGGTTTCCCTAGGGCATGTGTTTAAAACACCGGTCTCATCACCGTTCAGCAATCCTGAGTTCATTCTGTTGAGTGATTCTGTTTTTCCTACATGGTTGTAAACAAGGCCATCAGGGTTAAAAAGTGTTTGAGGCTGAAGCCCCAGACTGCTGTCCGAATGTGGGAAACATGCCTTCTTGCTAAGGACTGTCCTTCCTGCCTGCCCTATTGTCACTGGGAGCACCCTGAGGAAAATAAACACCAAAATCCATACAGCAGCGTGCCACCCATGAACGCACAGCAGAGGCCAATGCGGCGGCATCAGAAGAAGCCAAAGGACGTTGTGTGCTTTGAGCCCTAAGAAAACTAAAAATCCTGGACATCTCTGTTGGAGCTCTGTCATCGGCCATCCAAGCCTTGTATGAACACAGGGACTTCTAGAGTTTGCTGTGGGTTGAAGGAAGAGCCTGGCTCCACATGACTGTCTCGGGCTCAGGGGCCAACAGGGAGTGGATTTCCGGCCTGGGTACAACCAAACAGACAGCTTCAGAATTCCTTTGGTCCATATCTTACCACACAGCTATTGACCTTACAACCACACTTCCCACCAGACTTCAGGGTCTACACATTCTTCCTTGTCTTTCAGATCTGTTCTTTCTGTACTATTGCACTGCTGATCCCTGGTTCAGCCCAGATGCCTCCCAGGACCACTATGAGTACCTGTCCAGTGCGCAGGTCCCCACGGACACCTGCATACATGACTTAACTAGTTTCTCCAAACGAGACCACAAGGTAGGCGCCACTTCCTTCGAGTGACAGATGGGGAAAACTGAGGCTGAAGAGCAGCTGACCAAGTAGTCACAGGTAAAAAAAGACAGAGCCAGAATCTCTCTGAGTCTAAACAGCATCCTATGTAACTTCAGACAATATTAAGTGAAATAAATCAGGCACATAGCTTAAATATCACATGGTTTTTCTTACATGAGAATCCCAAAGTACAAATAATTTAAAGAGCAACATAAAAGGTAGATAATAGGAAACAGGGAAACAGATCTTTTGCAAGTGGGAAGGGGAACAGGAGAGGGAGGGAACAGGAGAGAGAGAAGAAGGGAAGTAGAAAGAATAAAAATGAGGATGTACACATACCAACTCCTGATGAAGGAGATAATCGTTATGTACTGCAAACATGTACTAATAAAAATTAAAAATTTTAAAAAGAAACAAAAAGAAGCAGCATCCTTTTGCCGTCAAGCCCTTTCATGGAATTCTCTGTTCTGAAAGCTTCCCTGGTCCCCACTGCCTGCCTAAGCCACCTACCTGGAGGCTCAAGCTTCCCAGGAATGACCTTTTGTCCATCTACAGTGTCCTATCTACCGATTCCCCCCTTTCATCTGCCCATTCATCAGTGCTGCTGTGACTGTCCCAAGAAGAGCGCTGTTATGATTTGTGTCTAGATGTTTCCCCCCAAAGCCTCATGTGGTCATAGGTGGGGCTGGATCTGGAGTGTGTAATTACTAAATTAGTCCACTGATCGGTTTGGCATGGTTCTGCTGGGATCAAGGATGTGATGCTGGGATTAAGGGAATTAGGATTAAGGGTGGCAGTGCTACCAACCCTAAAGCCAGGCAGCCTGGATAAGATGTAAGGGACAGAAAGAGGTTTGTCTACCCCCCTTTTTTGCTTCCCTTGCTTACCTTGCTGCCTTCTGCCTGTCTGCCATGCCACCCTGCCTTGGACCCAGCTGATTGTGGACTGAAACCTCTACAAACTGTGAGCTAAATAAACCTTTCCTCCCTTAACTTTGGGTGTGACGTATTTTGTCTCAGTAACAAGAGAAAAGTAACTAAAACAAGCGGATTCCCTCACAAACTCCTACTGTGCACGGCTCTCATTTCATGCACTCTTACTCACCATCTTTATGTACACAGTCTCCTACCTGCTAAACAACAAGTACCTGGGTGGGGCAAGGAAGTACTGCTGCTTCCTAATATATTTCTATGTCCTTTACTCTTTAGCAAAGCTACCTAGCATTTAGTTAAAATCACCAAATATTTGTTGGATGAATGCATGGATGATGGGTAAATCAATAAAGTACTATCTTTTTAAACTGTCACTCAGGTTCAGGGAAATATATTTCTATATACATACCAATAACGAGACTATGCATAATGTCATAACAAAGAAATATAGTTTTGGCACAGTAATAAATATTTATTATTTTATATCAATGCTTATATCTTTACCATTAGACTAGTAAGTCTATAAATTTATAAGGGTAGGGACTGTGTCTACAGCTAACGCTGCCAAATAAGTGCAGAGTCCTGCCACCCATCCTGCCTTGCGCTTGCTGCCATAACACAGCAGCTGTCACTCACTATGGAAGGAAATCCCTATGCTGAGCTGTTCGCTACTTGCTCTGGGGAGAAACAGAGCTCCCATTATAAACCCAGCCTCTGGGGTCTGAGCGTTTGAAGGCAAGCCTGGTGCTGCTACGTGAGGCTCTCCAAGTCTCAGTTTTCACTCTGAAAACAAAGTTGAGAGTCCCTGTCCTATTCCTGTCCTGTGAATTGCACTGGGGAGTAAATGCAAAAACCCATGTGGTGCCCTCGATGCACAGCATGCTTTACCGGAAGGATCCATGACTGCCATCCGTGCCATGAGTAGCTCTCATGCCTCAGCTTCTGTCTTCACCAAGGACAGTGCCATTATCTTAGGTGGAAGTTAGTTAACAATTTCTGGTGATGAATGAAACTCTAAACTCTTTTTTTGGGGTTTTTTTTGTTTTTTTTTTGTGGTGCCAGGGATTGAACTCGGGGCCTTGTGCTTGCAAGGCAAGCACTCTAATCACTGAGCTAAATCCTCAGCCTAAATTCGTTTTTTATTAGTATATGTTTGTGATATATAATAATATCCATTGTGGGAAATTGCTACATCTTTATCCTTTTTACTTCCCCTTGTCTCCCTCCCATTTTCCTCAACTCCCAGATCTGTTTCTTATTTCCGTGAAGTCTGTCTTCCTCTTTCTTATCACCTTTTTTGCTCTTTAAATTATTTATACTTTGGGCTTCTCATATAAGGGAAACCTTGTGATATTTAACCTTCTGTGCTTGACTTATTTCACTTAGCATTGTGGTCTCCAGTTGCATCCATTTTCCAACAAAAGACTAAACTGTATTCTTTATGGTTGAGTAGTACTCCGCTGAGTATAAATACCATACCTTCTTTATCATTTTATAGACTGCTTCTCAAATGCAGCTCTTACAAGTTGCACTGCTATAAATACGGTATGCATGTGTCACAACAATATTATGTCCTTAACTCTTCCGGGAAGATACCTAGAAGAGGTACAACCGGGTCAAGTGGAATTTCCACTTTTAGTTTTCTGAGGAATCTCCACACTGATTTCCTCCATGGCTGGGCTGGCTTACATTCCCACCAACAATGTAGAAGTGTCTCTTTTTCCCCAAAACCTTGCCAGGACTTGTTGCTTTTTGTGCACCCTTAAATTCTTACCAGTGGTCACCAGCCCTCCTCAAAACAGTAAAATATGGCCTTCTGACAAATGCAAAGCTAACTCATTGGCAATTTTAGTAGAAAGTCCTAATTTGTTGCACTTGGTTTTTTTTGTTGTTGTTGTTTTTGGTTTTGTTTTTTTTTTTAGTGGTACTGGGGATTGAATCCAGGGAGTGCCGTGCTTCATCTCCAGCCCTTTTCTTTTCTTTTGAGAAGAAATTTGCCCAGGCTGATCTCAAGCTTGCTATCCTTCTTTGTAGCCTCCTGAGTAGCTGAGTTTATAGGCACCTCTCCGCCACAGACTGCTCCGCCAAGTGGCCTCCGCACTGCCAGGACGTCTCTGGGCAGTCAGCTCAGCCAGAGGGGGAAGGAGGAACCCGAGGTGATGGTGAAGTTCTCAGCTAGTCCTGCTCCTGCAGCAGGACAGGAGAAATCTTTGGACCAAAAAAACACACAAAAAAGGTGTAAACAGAAAGAGAGAGCAAAGGGGAAACAGGCCAAAGTACCTCACCAAGAAACTAAAGATTTACCTATTGAAAATGGAGAAACCAAAATAAACAAGAAAAGTTGAACTTCTGATGATGCAGAAGAAGAAAAAGAAGCCAAGTTGATTAATCAGACACCGTGGCTTATCTATAGTCTTCTCTCCTTTCTTGAATAAGCCAGAGCAATATTTTTTAAATTAATTTTATTGGTACTCTTTTGATATGCATAATGATCACATTCAACATAGGGAATTTGTACCTGCACGCAATATGTCTTGCTGCTTCTTTTTTCTCCTATTCCCCTCCCCTCCCTTTCACCCTTCTTCCCTCCTTATTTGCAAAAGCTTTGCTTCCACGTTTTTCTTTCTCTTCTCTTTTTTCCTTTTCCCTTTCTTCCTTCCTCTCTTCCCTCTCTTCCTTCCTCTCTTCCCTCAGTCCCCTTACTATTTGAACATTTTCTTCCTACTTCCCAATATCGATCATCCATTTTTGTCCTTACTTGTGCTTTTGGCTTCTCACATAAGAGAAACAATGTGGTATTTAACGTGTGTACTTGACTCATTTTATTTAAAAATATGGTGTCAAGGTGCATCCATTTACCTAAAAATGTCTCAAGTTTATCCATCTTTATGGCAGAGCAATACTCCATTGTATATAGAAACTTCATTTTATTTTTTAATCCATTCATCCGCTAATGGGCATCTGGGCTGTTTCCAAGACTTAGCTATTACAAACTGTGCTGCTATAAACATGGGTGTGTATATATCACTGTGGTGTGGTGCTTTTAACTCCTTTGAGAAGATAACAAGAAGGGGAATAGCTGGGTCAAATGGAACCTCTAGTTTTAGTTTTTTGAGGAATCCCAGAGGAATATTTTTACCACCTGTTTTGTAAATGTGAGATTTTTAGTAGCTTTAGAAACATTTTGTAAAAGGAGAAAATCCCACTTCATCCATTTTTTAAGTGATTTTTTTTTTTTTAGGTAAAACCATTCTCTTGTTGTCTACTTGTTGGTACAGCAGAATATGGTGGCATATTGGATTATAGGAGGCTTTGAACATCTTGGGTGTCAGTTTACATATCCAAGGCTGGGTGACAGGGGAGGTTAGTCTGACATCTTACATTACAAAGTCTGCTAGATGGCAATTTGGAGTCATGGTTGTGCATTTAATATGTTGTCTTTCTAGTAAAATTGTTTCCTAAAGAGAACCACTCCTTGATTGTTGCTCTGTCAGAATTGTGTGTACTCTATAACATCTTTGGTCATAGTAGTCAGTTTTTCTAATAATTTTGTTAATGTGCTATGAAAGACTGAAAATTTGAGTATATAGTACATACAATATAAAACTGTGAACTGGTAGGATTTAAGTAACAGCTTATCGACATTTGAAGATGTTGGTACTTGATATCATCAAGAAAAATTTACCTCCAAATATGAGGCTAGAAAGTCACTGCAATAATTGTTTGAAACAAAAACATAACCTAAAGCTTTTTAAATTTTTGATACAACCACCTCCACAGACCAGTCCTCAACTGTGGCTCCTCCCGTACAGAAGGTACTAGAAATGACAGAGGTGTGGCCCATGGGGCTGGGAATTAGGCGTTGGACCTTTGCATCCCAGGAAGGACATGGGTTAGCACTTGCACTAGCAGTGTGTTCCTGGAGACTGTGAGCTCCAGTGTGTTCCTGGAGACTGTGAGTTCCTGGGGACTCTCAGCACGAGCAGCAGCAAGGTGATTGCCTGGATAGACTCCGCTCTTGGTGGGCTCATTTTCATGTTGTCAGATTATTCTGCAGATGTTCACCCTTTCTGAAACAAAGCTGAGGAGGACACATCATGGCATCCCAGTCACAACAGTTTACCTCCACAAACAGCCAGTGTTTAGGGACACACGCTGGCTGGAGTCAGCTGGGAATATGAACATCACTCGTGGCTTTAATATGCCCTTGAAACCATGAGTGCTCGACGGTAGAGCTTGTGCTGCGAATGCACAAGGCCTTGAGCTCCATCTTCAGCACCACCCTCTCCCAAAGCATGAATGCTCAGAATAATCACAGGAGATGTACATTCATAGGAGATACACAATCAGAAGATATACATATTCATACACTACTTATAGATGCACTATACGTACAAAACATACATACACAATCTACATCAAGCCTACATGCATTTACTACCTTACATTTCATATTTGGACATTATAATAGCATGGAGTTTCATTTATGTGATTTTTAAAAATATATCAGCTCCACATTTTTCTCACTACTGCATTGTTGATGATCGCTATGGAATGAACTTTTGGGTCCCTACACAATCCACATCTTAAAGTCCTAAACCTGTGTGCAGATATAGGAGGGGCCCTTTAGGAGGTGACTAATTCATCGGGGTAAAGTGCACATGAATGGAACAGTACCTTTATTAAAGGAGATGTGCTGGGAGGGCCAGAGGAGGACCCAAGGAGAAGGTAGCTAGCTATCTGCCACTTGGAGGAGGGTCCTTACCAGAAGCCAAACATGCTGGCGCCTTGACCTTAGAGCCCAGCCTCAGAGGTGCCAGAAAGAAAAGTCTGTTGTTTATAACCCCCAGCCCACGGTATTCTGCCACAGCAGCCTGGACTGACTAAGATTGTGATATTACCAGAGATGACGAAACTCCAGACAGTACACGCTGAGCACTTAGAGTCCCTCCATGGCCAGATATAGAAATGACTTTTTCATATTCCAACTCTAATCCTCCCAAACCTTCACTGAGGAAATGAATCATTATCACCCACTGCAAAATTGGCTGCTACTCTTCATCATGACAAACAGGATCTTTCTCCTGCTGACTGCCTCCCTCAGGCCTCAGGTGGGCACACCATGGGCCCACTCTCTTCATCCCAGAGGCCAGGGGCCTCCCAAACTTCTCTCCACTGACAGAACTGGCAACAGACCAGTCTGCGAAGCTCCCCAGACCTTTCATAAGGAGAACCTATTTTCTTTCCCTTGAAAGTTTGAGCACTTCCAGGCTGGTTGTGCTCCTAGCTCCACACAAATCTCTCCGCATGCCAAGGAATACAGGGGAGAAAACATGGCAGGGCAGGGACCGGGGAGCCAGCCCAGCCAGGGCAGGTTTGGAGGATGACTTGAGGCCATTCCCCTGGGGAAGTCACCTGGGAGGCACAATCCGCCCTCGTCCCACCTGGCTACCCCTCAGGAGAACCTACACAGGACTTCCTGCAGCAGGCTGCTCTAGAAGAACCGTGGTGGCTGACAGCATGAAGGAAAAAGAAGGAAGAGGCAAGTGAACTCCAGGTTTAGTAGATGTCCAACCTCAAGAAGTAAGTAAAAACAGTTCAATAATGACCCCAATCTTTCTTTGGCAAGACAGGAAGAAGGAATGAAATAACCACCAAGTTGCAAAGTCCCTATTTCAAGGGGAATATATTCTATCCTGCATTGTGATCACAGTATGCAGGTGTCTGGAGCCTCTTGAGGTGACGTGGGACATCTGGGTCTGTCTGCTGTGTGTGTTTCTCTCTCGCCATCTCCCCGGGACTAAAGGTTCATGTTGTAAGAAATGTGTTCCGTCCAGTGTGGCTTCTCCACCTGCTCCCCTCAGTGAAGAGACGGTTCCTCTGAGATTCGTTCTTGGAATTTTGTGATGCAGAATCACACAATAGGCGGAGAGCTATGAAACCGGAGGGGCTCGATGAAGAGAGAGGACTAAGTAAAAACCTGAGGACCAGTGGGAAGAGCAGGCTGGGCATGTGGCTCAGTGACGGAGCTCTTGCTTGGCACATGCCAGACCCTGAGTTCGATCACCAGCACCACACACACACACGTGCACATGCATGCACACGCACACACACACACACACACACACACACACACACACACTGCAAGAAAATACAGCCACAAACTGATAGTATGGGGAGCAGTAATGACAGAGATGGGATTCAATCGGAGCACCTGGAAGATAGAAGAACC
>PVJO010029092.1:0-17272 GCA_004026905.1 Hystrix cristata | reverse complement strand
AGGGCACTGAATTTCTCAGTTCCAAAGTGACTACACTCCTAGATTCTCACTGTCCTTCCGTTCCAGGACTGCTCCTCAGGGTGCTACTGGTTTGATGACATTCTCCTCCTTTTTCCTGGGTTGGGTGGGACTGTGCAGTGTCACCATATGAAGTGCCTGATACACAGGAAATGAAAGTCCAGGAGCTTGGTGCCCAGTGATGCGGAGAGTCTTAATGACACACAAAGGGAAGATGGTGCCCAAATAAGGGTCTCGAAGGCTTCTGTTCTCTCCAGGAGCTGTTCTCAAAGTGACTTCCTGGACAGGGAACATTAACATCCTTTGGGAATGTGGGTCCCTCAGAAATCAGAGTTTTAACAGGTGATTCTGATTTTGAAGTTTCCTGTAGTCACTTCCATCTCTTTTCTTGTATTGTTCCCCTATCCCCAAAGACACCTACTCTGTTTTATCTGGTGATCTGTAGATAATCATACTTAGGTATTTCTACAGAAAGTTCTATTTAGAATAGAAAAATGTCAATGAACTTTGGATCTTAGGGATATGTGAGCCTCAAATACAGCTCTGGAGTTTTTAAATAGCTCTTGAACTAAGGAAGGTTTTACATCTTTCAAAGCTTATTAAATGTGCAAGACCTTGTGTTCAGTCCCCAGCACCAAAAAGAAAAGATTTTATTAAAAGAAAAAGAGCAAAGAATAGGTGGCAGATACAGTATGGCTCTCAAAGCCTAAAACATTTTCTGTCTGACCCCTTCCTTTAGATAACACCCTAAGAACCTTATTTAATTTGAATTAAACAGTCATAGTGCTTTTGTAAGTGTAGTATATCATTTTTATTTATGGTAGAATAATATTTTTCCTTTAAAATGCTTTAAATTACTGAATTTTGGGTGTTTTGTGTGTGGAGTTTAAACCCTAGCGTCCTTTATATGGCTGCCTGCAATCTGATTGGAGAATAGTGGACTACCCTCCTATAGCTCACTCTTTATTGACGAAAGCTTCACAACAAGACATGGTGATGACTAAAGCTGATTTTTGCTCTGTGTCCTTGTGAGAGTGGTAGAATATTGGAGGCAGAAATAGATGCTGTGCAATGAGTGCTATCAGCATGGAATAAATAGCAGACTTTGGGAGCATAGGTAAGAAGTCACTTCTGTAGCATCTGTTATAGGTGTGTGCACTCACTCGCTCACTTCTCCTGTGCCCCAGTGATGGACACTTGAGTTGTTTTCAATCTTTTGCTGTTTTTCCTACCATGACAATGTGGCCACGCACGGCCTTATGCACAGCTCATTCCATCCACGTGGCGATGGGACTGCTAGGTTGACGGCTGCCAGGAAGACACTGGCCCTAATGGTGAGCCAGGACAGTGGGCTCTCCATGGGTCCAACAGCCAGGGCTGCAAAATATTTGGTAAAAAATTGCATCTGCCCTGAACATATACAGACATGCTCTTTGTCCTTACTCCCTAATCGGTGTTGTATAACAACTACTTACACTGCATTTACATTGTATCAGGGCTCACAAGTCATCTAGAAATGATTTAAAGTATACGAGGGATGTGAATGGGTTGAATGCAGATATTATACCTGTTTATGTAATGGGCTTGAGTATCCATGGATGTTGGTATCTGTGTGTGGGGGGTGCACTGGGGTCTGAAACCAATGTCCTGTGGATATCAGGGATCACTGTCTATGTAAAAAGAGAACTCTGGTGGGAGGGGGTGGCTCTTGCCAGCCATGCATAAGGTCCTGGGTGCCAAACCCAGTACCACACACGTACAAAACCAAAAGGAAAGCTCTGACCCACAATTGCAGCAACCAGTCCAGGATGCTGTTATAGTTTAGATCTAGATGTTCCCCACTAAGGCTCATGTGCTCATAGGTGGGGCTTTGGGGAAGTGATTGGATCCTGAGAGTGCAATACTCATCACTGGATCAGTCTGCCAATGAGTTCATAGGTAAATGTGCTGTTGGGCAGCAAAGCCTCGTTGGAGAAGGTAGGTCACTGTGAGCATGGCCTGGAAGGGTCTCTCTCCTTCCTTCCTCCTCCCTTCTTCTCTCTCTGCTTCCTGCTGCCCTGCCATGAGCTGTTTCTCTTCTGTGATACCCCTCTGCCTGCCTCCCTGCTGTGGAGCGAGCAAACTATGGACTGAAACAGCCACAAACTGTGAGCCAAAATAAACCTCTCCTCCCTGTGGGTGTTAGGTGTTGTGGCCCAGCAGTGGGGGAAGTAACTAAGACAGATGCCACGTAACAACTGGCCCCACGTGGCTAGGACTTGATTAGTGATTGACAGCTTCTCTAACTTTTGTCCCTGCTTCCAACTGAGGACCAATCAGAGAAAGCCAAGTGTGCAGCCCTAAAGAATCATGTAGAATTCCCTCAGTCACTCTGACTTCCTTGTGCCAGCAGCCTCCGGTCAGCACACACCCAAAGTCTTCCCTTTTCCCCAGGATGAAGGTTCCCCACCTTTTTGTCTGACTTTGAGTCTCTGCCAAGTCACACATGGTGGTGTCCAAATCCCTTTGCTATGTGGAAGCTCTGAGTAAACAGTGTTTGCTTGTTCTTTTGGTTTATTTCCACAGTTTTAGTGAAAGTTCCACAAGTTCTGTTCTGTTCTCCCTCTTGCTTCCCTTCAGGCAAGTGTGGACCCCACGCAGGCCTTGTGCCTTACTGCTCAGTGTGGATGGCTAAGTCAGCACTGGCTCAAGTCCACTCTCTTTGGGTTCAGTTCCTCAGCCACTGATGCCTAGTTTGGTTCCCAGAGTTTGTTAATCTCCAGGTATCAGTTCCCATTTGCTTGCATCCTTGGGGGATCAGGCCATTTTCTTTCTTGGCCCTCCTGCTGTCTTTTGGGTACTGTCTTGTGCTGTGCTGTCTGAAAGTGCGGCTTGTTATAAGAAGTACAGGCAGAGGGCAGGAGGCAGCCATAGGGCCTGCAAGCCTGTCCTTCAAGCTGGCCTCCCAGAGCTGTGATTCTCACTGGGTGGACATCCATGGGGACATACTCTGCAGTGTGTCACCAGTGAAACCAGATGGGCTTCTCTGCTGTCATGACTTTTGTGACTGGAGAGCTTAGCTCTGATCTGTAGACAGCCTTCTCTCTGGCTTTCTGCCTGCCAGGGTTGAAGATTGCTACATCTGCTTTTAGAGGCGACCAGTCTTCTAACTGGGGCCTGAGACACAAAGTGCTCCAACTTTCCACCCTTCCCAACCACCGCCAGCTCACATGGGGTCACTTTAGACTGAGTCCTGTCCTGTAGCCCCCGAACCTCCTGTTTCAACATGTGCCCTGATTGCACCCCTAACTCCCTTGCCTATCTTTTCTTGCTTATTTTCCATGCTGGGGACTGAGCCCAGAGCCTCACACATGCTAGGCAGGCATTCTGCCCCCAAGCAACATCACAGACCTACTTATCTTTTTAAATGGCATAACTTTTCCCCAGGGGTAATTTGGGTATTCACTAGTGACACTGAGGAACTTTTGACTTGAAAATATTTGTTCACTTGAGAAGAAAGGAATAATATTTCCTAGGCCCAGTCACCTAGGAAATACTGATATGCAGATGCCTCTAAACAAGATCCTAAATCAAGAATTGCTTCACTAAAAGATTCTTTGACCAAAGCTAATGAGCAACTTGACAAAGGTAAGCAAGAGCAAAGTGGACTCTTTTCCCTGGGAAAAGCCTGAGATGAATTAAGAGCTATAAAGATTCCCCTAAACCCAAACAAGACCGGCAAATATTCATAGAAATATGTAGCATTCCTTCGTGGGACTATGACCCAGGTTACCTGACCTGTTATCAACTTGAATGCATCTACATTGGAACGTCAGATGCTAAATCCTGGATGATAAAAGCTGGCTTGACAGACCCCAAATCCTGGAGGAGTCATCTTTCCATGGCAACCTGAGAATCAAGAGAAGACCAAAGGCACCACTCACACTCGCCTGAGAGCACACCCCAAGGGTTTCCAGAGAAAATCTGTCCTGCCACAGTTCAAGCATGCAAGCAAACAAAAGAGATGCAGCTGCAAGAGGTTCTTGGCGTGGATTAGAAATGCCTTCAGACAACACTGTTAAAGAAGGTGCTGCTAGAACCACGGCCCTTTCATTTCCTCAGTAAACCTGAACCTCAAATTGGAGACCTAATTCAAAAGCGGAAATTAGAATGGCAAATAGTCCCTTTAGTTGACCTGTCATACCTGGCAGGGGCAGAGCCTGTTGAAAGGTTAGAACAAAACTAAACCAAGACAGGCTCCAAAGTACACTGTGGCCCTTAAGATCAAACGGTGAGGTGCCACTTCCCAGCCACCCAGCTACGGATAAGGACACTGTCTGGAAAAAAGGCTGCTCACTCTCTTCCCGCCCCACTCCCCCGGGATCTCAGGGGAAGAGAATTAGGGACTTGGAAGTTTCAGCCCCATGTGCTGCCTCCTCTTCCCTGTTCCCTCTGACTGATCTCTGTTTTCTCTGTCTCCCTCTCTCCCCCTCCTTCTCCTCTCTCTATCTCTTGCTCTCCGGAGCCCTCTCATCTCTCTGTCTCTGCACACCTTGGTCCCAAGGCAGCCTGGCTTCATAGGAGACCAGGTTCATTCCTTAAAAACTTTTGAATTAAAATGGAACAGCTCATCCAGGCCAGCTTCAGCTAAAGAAAATCTTGGATTGGCTCAGATTGGTCTGGGAAAGAATAAGTAATATAAAATTAAAAATCACTGTCCTATTTCTTCCTGGAATAAATGGGTCAGTGTATGGAGAGAATGGGTGGGAATGAGGCTGGATGGGAATAAGGTGACCCAGTAGAATGAACAGCATCTCAGTTACCTGGAATCCAGATGTTCAGACCATCCTGCTAGGGGCCCCAAGGGCAATCTACTTTAGCAGCTTGGAACCCCTGAGTAAACACTGTTTCGTGATAAAAATTTATTTTATGGGTCACAGAGTGTCCCATAAAGTAGAAGCCCTAAATCTTAAGAACAACACTGGCTGCTGTGACTGCAGTTTGATATGTTTATGTGTGAAGTATGAGCGGGGTCTGATGTGCATGTTTGAGGGGTTGGTCTGGTACAGTATTTGGGAGAATCCAGCCTAGAAATGTCTGGTCTGTCTCAATGCTTCTCTTTAGATCATTTATTTTATTTTGGTGGTGCTGGGGATGAAACCCAATGTCTTGTGCAAGCTAAGCTTCCCTTTGATTCTACCAGTAGAGGCCCCTGTGGCTGGCTCTGGGTGACAGACCAAGACATGGAACTGTGCTGCTGGTCAGTGCCATCATCAGAGACCCTCAGACACGGAGTGGTGGTCCCCAGCCGAAGAGGGTAGGCCCAGGATGCTGGGCCCTGAGCAAGAACACCCACCCAGCCCCTGAGCTTGCACACACTGTGCCCTTAATTCCTGTTTGCATTGCATCGCTGAACAATGCTAGGCAACATTCACATTGCCTTGTCACATTGCCCTTTGCTGGTGAGTCTAAGTAAAGGACCATTCGCTCAAAGGAAACAGCTCGCTTTAGCCCCAGTTCTGGAATTGCAGTGTTCTCTTGAGCAGGCTGATTCTGCATCTCAGTGCAGCCTGGCCGGCCTTGCTGGGCCCTCAGTGACTCATCTGTGCTAGAGGATGGTGTCTCGCAGGTGGCTCCCAATGAAGACGCACAGCAGACAGGACTACACATTCGGGCATCTTTCGCTCCTCCCTTTCTTCCTGTCTTGCTACAGGGAAGGAGCCTGGGGCTTCCTGCATCCTAGGCAAGTGCCTACCATTGAGCTTTGCCTCCAGCCCTCCTTCAGTTTTTAAAAATAAGCTTCTGAGAATACTTTTCATCCCATTGCAAAATCAAAGATAAATAATTACTGAGTTGATTTATTATTTTATTTCAATTCTTTCTCACTAGCTAATCTACTTTGCACTTTTGGTGAAAGGGAGGAGGAAATTGTGGGCCTTCACCTTTGCTGCATTCTGAGTTACTTGGGCCCGTGTGTCCCTTACTCCTCGCCATCTCTGGGGATGTCAATGTCACCCTTGCCCACCCAGG
Organism: Hystrix cristata; assembly: GCA_004026905.1. Lineage (NCBI taxonomy): Eukaryota > Metazoa > Chordata > Mammalia > Rodentia > Hystricidae > Hystrix > Hystrix cristata. The sequence continues at coordinate 11,245 of PVJO010029092.1, read as the reverse complement.
CAGCCCATCACTTTGGAAACCTACTGCACTAACAATTTACAAAAAGTTATGCATTTTAAATTGAAGTGAAAATTGTTGGGTCCTTAATGTTCCGTTTTAAAGGACATTCTAAGCCCTCCACTCGAAGGTATTGCTGTGATTTGTAGATGGGGCACAGCGTCACAGCTATTTATTTGGGGTGTTCCTAACTGTCTTCTCTGCCTGCATATCATGAGCATAAATTTTCTGATTTGGGGTCCAGGATTTTTTAGCTCTTTTAAAATTTGTTTGATTTATTTTACTTTAAAATTTTAACAGATACATAAAAATCATACCTATTTAAGAGGGACCATGTGATGTTTTGATACACGTATACATTGAGTAATGTTCAAATCATAGTAAATTTACTTCCTCAAACAATTATCATTTCTTTATGGTGAAAACATTCAAAAACCCTTTCTTGTAGCGTTTTTTTAAAATGTAGAACATATTATTGCTGTCTTCAGTCACTTTACTGTGCAGTAACACCCTGGAACTCACTTCTCTCTAACTAGAACTTGGTATCTATTGACTCACCTCTCCCCAGCCTCTGACCAGCACTGTTTTATGTTCAACTTCTCTGAGATCAGTCTTTTTAGATTTCACCTATGAATGAGATCATGCAGTACTTGTCGTTGTGTGCCTGGCTTATTTCATATTTCTTAATAATAACATTTCATAAAAAAATATAAAAGATTGGGGCTGGGCTCAGTGTAGCTCAATGGTAGAACACTTGCTTTGCACTTGTGAGGGTCTGGGTTCAATCCCCAGCACCAGAAAAAAAAGTATCGAAAAGATTGGTATCAAATTCTAGCATGTGACTTTAGCTGGGAAACCTTTTTTTTTTTTTTTGAGATAAGATCTTGCTGTGTAGTCCAGGCTGGCCTCAAACTCACAGCAGTCCTCCTACCTCAGCCTCCTGAGTGCTGGGATTACAGGCACAAGCCACCACACCTGATTTAGACAGGAAACTAAAAAAAAGGTGCATGTTACTAATAGAGAATGATGAGGTTTATTTTGGGAAGGAAACTGGTGTATGCATATAACTTACCTTGATCATTTTCTGTCTGTTACTGTCTTCTGCATTCTCCCACCGATCCTCTTCCCCATATCCGAAGTCTGCCTCCTAGAGGAAACATTTTAAGCAGAAAAATATCAACACACGGGGCAATCTTTCTGACAGTCTTTAGAAAAATATACATGGAGATGCCCTCACCTCACCACAGAATGGGCCAGGTCCTGATGTGTTCAGTCCAAAGTGCTTTGGACACACCCAGCCCCAAACCCTAGCGCTTGGCCCCTTCTGGCACTCCCATGTGCTTCCTGTTGAGCAAAATCATCAAACACAAAGCCAACTTTATACTAAAGTGTGGACTCTCTCTCTATAAAATTTGTTTGTTTGTTTTTGTTTTTTGAGACAGGGTCTCACCATGTAGCCCAGGCTGGACTCAGACTCGCAACAATCCTCCCAAGTCCTGGGATTACTGGCATGTACCAACACGGCCGGTTTCTCGTGTAATGTATTGAATATGGGTATGCGCTTCCACCGCTGTATAGGTGAGAAATTGTTTAAGCCAAGCCATCTTAGGCTGGGGAGGATCTGTGCGTCTCACGGTAGGGCTTCTTCTCCAGAAATTGGTTGGCACACTTCCACCCGCAGGCCAAATGTAGGCTGCCACGGGGTGTTACATTTTTCTTGAGCTAGGAATGATTTTTACATGTTTAAGTGGATACGTAAGTTCTTGTGCTTTACTGCTTGGTTCCCAAAGCCTGAAATATTTATTGTCTGACCCAGCAAGAAAAGTTTGCCAGTGCTGCTGGAAAGGAAAGGGATGAACAGCTAACTCAGCAAGGCCAATTGAAAGGACTCAGAGTAAACAGAATTTGGAGGAGTGACAGTGAGCACATTTTATTCAGCTCATTTAGCAGTGTTTATGTTTATAAATGTGTCTTTGACGACATGACCGATTTTTCATTTATCTAATTGGCGTGATTCAAAGTCCTGATGTCAGAGATTGTTCGGTTTAGTGTGCAAATTAAAAAAAATCCACAGATAGGGACGCATCAAATGAAAATACAATAAAGAACAGCAGGAGACAGCAGTCGATGGAGAGACCGGGCTCGCTGCGGCGGCACCGACTGTGTGGAAGCGCAGAACTGCGGCCCACTGCAGGCCGTGTGCGCTCGCAGGGACGCCCGCGGCACGAAGCTCTGTCCCCGGCTAGGGACAGCGGGCTGCGCGGGCTGCGAGGCGGTAAGTGCGCGTCCCTGGTCAGCGTGCCAAGTCAATGCCCAACCCGGCGCCAAGAGCAATAGACGCATCAGCGGGCCTCACAAAGGCAGCTCACAGTAGTCTCTGATAGGACGGAACAATATCTTTGAAAGTTTCAAAACGCAGATAAGATGAACTCATTTGTATTTCTTGGGAATTACTCTTTTGCAACAATGAGAAGTTCCAGCCAGCGTTCTGCTGTTCTGGTGTGCGGTCAATACCGCCACCTGCCGGCTTGAGGGGAAGGCGGTTTGTGTGAACGTTTCCTTTCTGTAACTACTCGCATGTGACAAAACTAAATCACTTGGTAGGATGGTGCAAATCTCTATCCTTTCAAAACTTACTATTTCCTTTTCTTTGCCGATAGCTTTCACAGAATTGTGCCTCTAGCTGTGACTGTTTTTGTAGTATCAGTGGATAAGAATGAACAGCACAGCTACAAACCGTGTCCAACGTACTTTGGTTTAAATTTGTGACAGTTGTGAATCTTTGTGCTGCCTGTGAAAATTTTTGTAATATTCCAGTTAAACGGTTTTGTTTTGGTCCCCCATGTTGCTCAGACTGGTTCTGAACGCCTAGGTTCAAACGATTCTCTTGCTTCGGCTTCCCCACCAGCTGGGACTGCAGACAAGTTGCCACCGTGCCTGACTCTTTGTCTTTAAAATACACACACAGTGAAGACAAACTGAGGAAAAGAGGGTGAAACTTGCATCAACCAATTGTTTCTCATGCTGGCAGTATCGATTAAATGTTTGGTGGAAGTTTAAAATCACTGATTAAAGTGAGGTTTTGTGGTTACTAATTTAGTGCACTTTAAATCCATTCTTCATTCATGTACAGCACTATTTTAATGTGTTTCACTGATTTATTCATAAAGCCCTCATGCTTATGTCTGCATTTTCTTGCTGCATTTACTTCCCCCAAAATACGTTTGAACCGCACATTTGATTGCAGGCAGCTGGTTTTACCAAATGCTTTTGCTACTATATCTGTAATTTGGGGATGCATTTAACTTTACTTCTGTATTATTTTTTGAACCATGTGCTTGTAGGTAATGGGAGATGCTGGGGGGAAAAAAAAAAACAACCATACCAGCAACAGTTGTGTGGCTATGAAAGGCTGAAGTCTTCAGAAAGCAGCGGTGGGCTGAGGGTGCAGCTCCAGGGTAGGATGCTTGCCAGCATGTGCAAAGCTCCAGGTTCCATCCCCAGCACTGCAGAACTGCAGCAAAAACCAAAACGTGGTAATGGGGTAATACACATACAAGCGTGTATGAAATAGAGTATCTCAATCTGCACAGACCTAAGTTCCCCAACACGTGTAACTCGAAGTGGGGTGTACATGACCGAAGACAGGGCAGCTTTATTCTTAGACAAGAGTTTAGAATTTCAAGTTAAAAAAATGAAACAATATCCATCTCCCACAACAAGTAGCATTAAAAACCCAAGAGCAATATAACATTAAAAGCCTGGTAAGTATAGTTTCAGACTTTAAAATAACTTTTGTAATATTGAAAGCTGGGTACTGCTAACTAACAGTGTGCCTTTTGAATATTTGGTTGAAAGCAGAGTTTGGTTCTTACCCATAAGGGAACACAACTTATTTTCAGCAAGTCTGTCTCCTTGGATTGCACATTTTAAGATGTTTGGAGAGTAGCCCAGGCTTTCTTACTTAGTGGTTAAAATCTAGTTGGGCTTTTGGCATTTGTATCCCTTTACCCATTACTCTGAACCACTCCTCACTAGGATGATGGCGTTGAGGTTTTGAAGTGGGAGACAACAGCCATGTGATCCAGCCCTCTTTTGTTGGGGAAGAGGCGCATGCGTCCCAGCAGGCTAAGGGACTTGTCCACAGTGTCAAAATGAGTTTCTAACTGGGGCTGGACTAGGTTGTTATTTAAATAAGCAACGGGGGCTTAGACTTGAATGAACGCTCTGACACAGCACTAATTAAACTCTTTTTTCCCTTTGGTCACACATTTATTAGTCTACTTTGTTCCTACCATTTTATTTTTCAACATAGGGTCTTGTTATGCTGCACAGGTGGCCTAGAAATCCAAGCACACTACAGAGTATGCACCATGCCTGTTATTTCACCATGTTGTAAAGCAATCTTGTAGGTCTATACATTTAAAAATGTATATTGTATTTGGATATGTAAAATGCACAAAATGAATCAATAGACTCAATGTGATTTCTAAATGAGGGTCATCATCAAAAGATGAGTCCACACTCAGACTTTGGCACTCATGCATTTGTTTATTTATTTGTTTGTTTGTTTGTTTGTTTGTTTATGGGGAACTGACCCCAGGGCCCCTGTGTGCTAAATGCATGCTCTGCCACTGAGCTACCCCGTCCTCCCAATATCTCATGCATTCTTCACCTGCCTTCATAGAAATGATAGCAAAGGATAAGCCCTCCTATTCAGTCAATTTGTTTTTTCGGTTATTAATTAGTTAATATTTTAATTAGTTAATTTTGTATCTGCTGTGTTTACTAAGAGCCTATTATCGTAATACTTGTGTTAAATTATATGTGGAAAGAGACGTGGAGAAATTAAAGAAAAAAATGCGGCTGTATTTTTCTAATACTTTCTTTGGTTCTTGTGGGTGTTTTTAATCCTGCTTTTTGAACCGAAGTTTCCTTGCTGTTTCTCCTCTGGCTGCTCCTCCAGGCTCCTTTCTGCCCAGAGAAGCATCACGTTTTTGTTAGTCAGGACTCCCGAGGCATCAGAACACCCTGGGAGAAAGCTGGCTACAGCGCCTCCCTGTTAAGGTGGATTTGCTGCCGTGTGACCAGCTGCATTTTTACCTGAAACTTTTAAATATATTCAGGAAGTGTAATGTCCTTCACAAAGATGTGCCTTAATAATAGCGATTCATTTTGCATACGTCAAAGTAGTGATCAGAATTTGGAGGCGGTCTCTAGACAGATGTCTTCATCCATGTGCTTGTGTGGGCTCTGTGCTGCCACTCACCTGAAGTTTTAGCCTGGTGGTGCAGCATCCACAGGATTCAAAGGGTACAATTGTATAAATCCTCCCTGCACCGATGGGGGTGCCTTCCAAGATCCCTGTAGTTGCTCAACACTATGGTTCCTACTCGACCCTGTGTATTCTGTTTTTCCTCTGCCTATATGCATGATAAAAGTCCATTTATAAATTAGGCACAGTAAGAGATCAATAACTAACAATAAAATAAAATAATTATAGCAATATATTGTCATAAAAGTACATGAATGTGGCCTTTCTCTTGGAGTATTTTATTGTCCTGTGATTACTCTTCTTCTTGTGCTGGTGTGAGATAATACTTAAAGGAAATGCTTTGTGGTTTCCTTTTGGCATGTCTGAATTGCCAGCGACACTATTGCACTTTGGGGCCAGTTTTAGGTCAAGTAAGGGTGACTTTAGCACATGCATGTGCACACCACCCCAGCAGGTATCTGCTAAGCGAAACAGCTGCTAAGTGGCCAGGGATGGGCAGCACAGGAAGCGTGGACACGCTGGACACAGGGATGGTTCAGTCCCAGGCAGGATGGAGCAGGATGCTGAGGGATTTCTTCACACTACTCAGCTCCGGGAGCAATTTAACACTTGTGAGTTGCTTATTTCTGGAATTTTCCACTTGGTATATTCAGAAAACTGGGCAGTGGGTACCTGAAACCACAGGAAACAAAACTGTGGATGAAGGGGCACTGATGTAGCGTGAATATATTGCTGGTATTGGTTGGAAAGTAAACTGAGATATTGACTTTTTTGGCTTATACACTTTGGAAATTTATTATTTTGTATAAGAAGTCCAGAGGTGAGAGAGTCTGGGGCCTGCACCTCATGGTCATCGTGAAGAATCTGTGTTCTTTCCCTGTCCCACACAGACAGCTTCAGCTCGGTAGTCAGCAGGACAGTGGCCCCAAAGATGTTTACACCCTAACCGTCAAACCCGGGAATAAATCAAATAACAATTCATGACTGGAACTGGCTCTGTTTGTTTGTTTTCTCCTCTCCCTCCTCTCCTCCTCCCCTCCCCCCTTCTCCCTTTGTCCTCCTCCTCCCCGTCCATCCACCTGTTTCTCCACATCCTCCTAACATTGCTGTTTTCCTTTCTGTCCTCATTGCTGTAGCTTGGTGCTGGGGATCAAATTTAGAGCTTTATGCATGCCAAGCACACACCCTACATCCTGAGGCAACCCTGTTTTTGACAACAGCCATCCTGGTGGGTATACAGTGGTGTCTCATTGTGATTTGAATTTCTCTAACGACTAATGAGGCCAAACATGTCTCCATTCACTTCTTGGCTATTTGTGTATCTTTGGAAAATGTCTGGTCAAGTCCTTGCCATTTCTGAATTATTTCCTGTTGTTGAGTTGTAGGAGATACTCACATGCATGCCTGCTGATTCATTTTTCCTTGATTTCCAAGTCATAGGATCAAATTGTACTATTAAATTGAAAAGGAAGCCTCAAGATTTAGCCTGTGTATATCATGGTCAACCTTGACAGTGCTTGATGGTATTTATATAGTTAATGTTTGCTTTAAAAACACCAATTGAGGGGGAAAGATTGATGAGGAGGTTAAGACTGCTTAATTTTATTTGAATACACGCATGCTTCCATTTTACTCTTCAGGTTGCCCTCTGGAACATCTAGACTTCACCTTCCCCCAGGCATGAGACCTCATGCGAATTCGAGCTGCTGGGCTTTCAGATCCGGCCCTTCCTGGGCCTGCCCTGCTGCAAAGCCTGCCCTCACAGTGTCTCAGAGGGATTCCCATGCACTTCACAAGAATGTCCAGCAACTACTGCTTTTAATAACATTTTTGAACTTCTCACAGTTCCTCATTTTAGGTTTTCTGTGCCTTTTTTTCGTACCTGAAACTGATTCAGTCCTTCTATGCAATGTGAGCAAACGCTTCATAAAATGTTCCTCCTTGCTCTCTTTCATGGATCTAGAAGGAGGGTGGCTGTGTTACTGGGTCACAGAGGAGCATCACACCCTCATCTCCCTGGCTTCAGACCCCACTCTGACGGCCCTTGTCACAAGACTGTGCTTGGCCGGGCACACTGTGGTGCTCAGGCTGCTCTGCCTGTAGCTGTGGCTTCTCCAGGGCTACTTCTGAGCTCTCACCCTCTCAGCTAATAGAGGAAGGTGTAAGGAAATAAAAATCAATAAAACCCAAGTAAGCTGCTCTTCCAGGTTGCTGAGTTGTGGTCCTTTGCCAGAGTCATGTGTGGTCATACTTGGGGATAAGGTTACAGAGGTAGACAAGTTAATTGAGGTCCTGACAATGGGCTGGTATCCTTATAGGAAGAAATCTCAGGACACAGTCATATGCAGAGGGGTAGCCATGTGAGGACACAGGAAGAAGACAGCCATCTGCAAGGGGAAGACAGAAGCCTCAGATTGGTACGGGAAGAGGAAGATATCTTCCGGTCCAGCTGGGAGAACTTGAAGGCCCTGCTATGTTCACCCTCAGTGAGCTGCTTGCTTGGAAGGACAACAGAAGCAGGAAGACGAGAGTGACAACCCCCGGCTGTCACCTTGTTCTGGGGTCGGCTTCCGCCATGTCAGGCTGGGTGGCTGCACCCAGCTGCCTACGCCCCGTCACCCGTGGCTCATGAAGATTTTACCCCTGTAGGCATGCATGGCGGCTAGGGAGCTTTGCCCTTGGACACTGGGGAACATCGTGGGGGCCCCGACTCCGCTGCATTCTTGTTATGTTTGTTTCTCCTCTTCGGGAAGCCAAGTTCCATGAGGTCTCTTGCCGCCTGTACTATGCCGTCCTCTGCATGTAGAATAATGCCTGGTGCCCACGATTATTTGTTGGTTAGTAAGTACATGTAGAATAAGGAAAAAAATAAATAATTGGTCCAAATAAGATTGAAGCTGAATTCAGCGCCATCTCCTCCTGTCCTGTCCCTCCACGGGACCTGTCATGGTGGTGCTGCTCAGGGCCAAAGAGAGGATGCATTTAGAGTGCTCTGAAAGAAGTAATATATGGGGAGGGGGATTGGTCATCCATTATTCGTTCTCCTTTAAAGTCATGCAGAGTTCAATTTGACCCAGAAGGCCCACCTCCTGGTATCTTCCCAGAAGAATTGAAAACCTCATACCACAGCAATATATGCACAACCATGTTCATAGCAACACAATTTGTAATAGCTAAATCTTGGAAACACCCCAAATGCCCAACAACTAAGGAATGGCTAAAGAAAATGTGGTTTGTCTACACAATGGAATACTATTCTGCCATAAAAAAGACAAACTAGAGACATTTGTAGGTAAATGGATGTGCCTTGAGAACATACTCTTAAGTGGAATAAATCAGACACTCATGAGTATACATCAAATTGTTTCTCTGATATGAGAAACCATAAGTGTAAATAAGGACAAAGGTATAATAGATATTAGGTAAAGGAAAGATGATATTCAAAAGAGAGGAGAACTAGAAAGGAAGAAGGGGGAAAAGAAGGAAAAAGAAAAGGAAAGAAAGGGGAAAGTGGGAAAATGGAAAAATGTAAATCTGCTGTAAATTGGGAAGGGTGGGGAAACGGAAGGGAGGGGTGGGGAAGAGGGTAGAACCAAGATACATCATGTACAGGTACAAAATAACCATGATAAATGTGATCATTATGTCTACATTGTACCAATACGTGTTCTTAGTAAAAAATAAAAAAAATAATAATAAAGTCACACAGAGTAATCATGTTTCCCAGTTACTCACTGGGGCCTAGGTCCTTGTCTTGTTTCCAGCTGCTATAACACATTTTCGCAGGCTTATAAACAACCAACATTTACTTTCCATTTCTGGAGGCTGGACTGGATACGGCGAGGGCTGTCTCTTTGGCTCACAGATGCATGCCTGGCTGTATCCTCACAGGGAAGAGAGGGTTCTCCTCTCTGTTCCATCACCACCTCAAGACCCACCTCCTATGACCATCATCTTGGGGCTGGGAGTTCAATAGATGAGCTTTGAAAAAATCTGAGCATTCAGACCATGGAAGTTCATGACCAAGAGAGACTACAAATGACAAGAGCCCAGTGAAACCACAGTCCAGTTCTAGAAATCATGGTAATGGAAACACTCCATACCCACCCAAATAGCAACAGTTAGACGGATGGATGACTAAAGCGTTGACAAGGATGTGGGGAGACGGGGCGATCCTCGTGGGACTGCAAACCGGTACAGTCACTCTGGAAAACCATTGGTTTCTTTGTGAAATTCAGTGTGCATCTGCCCCCTGACCCAGCAACCCTTTGCTTGAAATTGTGCAATATGTAGCTTTCACAACAGTAAGCAGTGGCCCTGATTCAAGACCACAAAATGAGCTGCTGGAACATCTGGGAAGAAGGAGTCCTGCTTGCCAGGTAGTTCACAGACCTGGGTTTGTCACAGCAACAGTGCAGTGGAAGGAAGAAAAAAGAAAGCCTTTGTATTTCTGGCCTTAGAAGGGAAAGCCGTCATGCTGCCAGGGAATCCTCAGATCTGGAAGGAGGATGGTCTCTGAGCTTCCGTAAAGGCTCCGAAGCTGTGTGCCTGGAGGATGTGAAACTGGGGAAGAGGAGACAGGAAGTGAGTCTGGAACGACTGAGCCTCTGGATCCACAGCCTGGGAGGCTGGTGATGGGGACCATGGGGTTGAAGACAGGGCGTCCAGGACATCCACTGGGCATCTCTCGTGAAGGACCCATCTGGCTGCAGCATGGATAAGCAATTCTGACAAGGTGACTCGCAGTGCCTGGTGGCTACAGAGACAGCAGAGCAAGGGAGTGGCTTCTGGGAGACCGCAAGGCTCTGCCTCCTGGGAAGAAGGCTCAGGACCCCTAGATGATCCAGGAGGACAAGACAGTACAAGTTTGCAATCTGCAGTTCCTGCCAGTCTCCAGGTGGAGGTCTGAGCCTGTTCTGATTTAATCTGGAAACACACCGCACTCTGTGTTCGTTTTTCACATACACTTTCCTTCCTTACGGCAATGTGACTTTCTCAAGGGCCGGGTTTGATTCTGCTCCACACCCTATGAGCTGGCACAGGGTCTGTCGTATAGAAGTTTTCAGTCAACGTTGGCTGGAGAAGCGAATGAGGGGATGGTACAGAGTGCAGACTCAGGCAAACCTCACGGAGGTCAGCAAAATGGAAAAGGCAGTGAAGCGGTCTGGACACAGGGAGTCCCGCCTCACCGCAGAGCTTGTGAAGAGCTGCCTTCCCCAGTCAGTGCTCCAGCCCCAGGGAGCAGATGGTCACTCTCTCCAGCATCCACTGAAGAGACACCATGCTGGGGAGGAGATGGATGGAGAGAATCACTCCTTGCTGCCTTCCTGACAAACTGGGGAGAGAATTCATCCCACCTCACACTTTTAAACCAGGTTTCATGCTGACCCATTTCTATCTACCAAACAACTAATAAAGTTCTGGTTAGAAACCCAGATGATGATTTGATTGAAAAGATAAACTACCCGTTTTCTAAGAGCTGTTGTATTTAATTCATAGTTCTTGATTGATTTCTCTAGAATATACATATTTCTCATGATACTTTGTACCTGATAGTCCATAAAGAAGAAAAGGGGTAATTTGTTTCTAAAATTTGAGAAAGAAAGTGAAGGTTTTTTTTCTTTTGTATTTGATTTCCATAAAACTTGACCTTTGCAAACAGAGAGTTTCTTTTGGCCTCCCTGTGGTATTTGATGGAATCCAACTGAAATAAAAACTTTATTCTGGGTACATTTTAGTTCTTGGAATGGAGACTTGTGAAATTGTTTGGTTGTGTAGATATATGTCTCTCACCATGTACTAAACTCAAATCAAAATGGATCAAAGATCTAAACATTAAAACAGAAACATTAAATTTACTGGAGAATAGAATAGGAAGAACCCTCGAAGACATAGGGGTAGGAAAAAAATTTATGAACAAAACCCAGACTGCACGGGAAACAATACAAAGAATCAGTGCTTGGGACCACATGC
>PVJO010029091.1:0-17267 GCA_004026905.1 Hystrix cristata | reverse complement strand
AATTAAAAAAAAAAGAAATAAAAAAAAAAGAATTCATGCCAAGACCTGCCATAGAGTAGGCATTTAGGGTTTTCTTTTAAATTTTTGGCCGTCTAGGTTACTGTACATGGGTCTGGATCACTATGGGTCCTCAGTGAGAACCAGTCCCATGTTCTGCTCTGGGATGGGTAAGATAGTCAAAATGGAGAAGATGGGTACTCAAGGATGCTCAAGATGGAGATGTGCCTCTGGCTACAGGAAGCTTCCAGTCCACTTGAGCACACAGGTTGTTCAGACATGATGGAGCCAGAAGGAGAGGACAATCTCCACTCAAAGATGGCTCCAGGGGTTATCTCAGTGCTACAGGAATTCCACAGCTGCACAATGGAAGGTTCTCGAGGTAAAGAGACAAAAACCTGTAGGTCTTGGTTGGGAAAAAGTAGGGATAGTGAATCTAATGAGTAAATATCCTAAATTGAAATGTTCTTTATATGAACAAGAAAATTCAACCACTAAGACTGTTAGTATTCAAGCACTAGCCTTCAATTTGGCAACAGAATGGACTGCAGAGAATTCCAGAAGGCACAGATTTGGAAATGGAAATATGATTCCTCAGATGTGAAGGTGGAGTTTTGTGGGTGGCTGAAACTCTCCTGATGTGGATGAATGTGCATGGCTCTAAGGTGGTGCCACCGACCTTCCAGTCCTCACATAGACATTAGTCTTTTGGTGAAGCAAGAACTAAGGGTGCTCCTGAGTTTCATCTCAAAGCAATGCTTCAGCCCACCCTGGAGAAGGGGAAGTCACCCTCAAGTTACCAATCGTTCCAATGTTTCTTAGTCCTCCCAAGGACCTGTCTATATTTAGAAAATGTGGGATGTTATGATGGAGTAGATGTGGAAGTTGCTCATACTATAAGCTCATCTTTCTTCATGCATTTGCATGACTCCAGGAAGAATGAGTGCACATGGGAACAGAGAAGCTATCGTGCACCTCTGAGGTCTGGATTTGGGTTTTGCTGAATGCAGTACTTAGTGAAAAACCACTCTAAGAAGATGAGATGGAAGAGACCAATTTATATGAGACACAGGCAGTAAAATATCATTAAGTCATAATCAGTATATGCAGAATGACTGCCAAGTTAAAACCAGATCCCCTCTCTGTCTCTACAGAGCTCTTTGCACAGACTAAATGCAGGTCTCTTTCTCTGGTTCTCAGGAGTTTCTTTGAGCAGCCAGTGCCTCAGAACTCATGCCTGTGTCCTGCTCTTCGCAACCAGCCAAGCTCTAGCCTCACATTCTTGCTGAACTTTGGCATAACCAGTTGTTACATAGACACTTATCACTCCTATCTACCCACAGTCACTTCCCACAAACATTATCAGTTCTGTTCCATCATGCTTCTCCAAGTCTGGAACACATTTCAAATATTCTAATGCCAACCACTATACCACATGTTCTGGACACAGTGTCCAACCAAGAGTCCAAAAGACATTTATCAAGCAGTTACTGTAAGTAAGTTGCTCTCTTGGGTATGCAAATTTGAGGCCAGGTTCCTAGCTTCAAGCAGCTCAGTTTATTAAGTCACAAGACATATCTTTCTTGTCTTTCTTTAATCCATTGGAGAACAATTTGTTACTGTGAAATGACTTGAAAACAGCTGAGTTCACTGAGTGTCCATGTGCTTTGCAAGACCTCAGGACAGTGACTGGCTTCTTTTTTCCCTCCCACCTGGCAAAGTTCCAGGGCTGATGGAAACCAATCTGGAAGTGGTGGTGCACACCTGTCGTTCTAATGCTCTGGGAGGCTGTGGCTGAATGATGGAAAGTTCAAGCCCAGCTTGGGCAACCTAGCAACTTAGCAATTCCCTGTCTCAAAATAAAAGATGAAGAAAGCTAGGGATGTAGCTCCAGGCAAAAATCATGGGTTCGATCCCCAGTACCACAGAAAGGGGGTTCAAAGTTTCCTCTTGGCTCCAGCAGGTCAGAGAAGTCTCCTATTCCCTTCTGTGTTGCTATCCTGCTGAGTATTTATTTTTCTCAGACTTAATCACTCCGTAGTAACCTGCTTTGTTGATGCACCTGCCTTCTGTACTGAATTTGAGCTGCTAGAGCACTGGGACTTGATTTCTGCATCTCCACACCTCAGCATCTAGTCCACTGCCTGATCCAACAAACACGTGCTGTGTACACGGGATAAGTTGGTAGGGTCATTACGGGATGCGCACATGAACACACATTCCCTCTGTGGTCCCAGCTCAATCCCACTTTTTACTCAGGTCCAGCTTAGAATTCGCCATTTAGATCGTACCTTGTAACCACGAGAAGAAGCGCTATGTTTTCATATCCCCAAATAACAGCCATACTCTTTTTCCAGTAAGAGGAGCCTATGCAGTGTAAAGTGCTTACCTATGCTTTTCTATAAGGGAAACCTAACACAATGTATCAAAGATGCTTTTCGCATCTTAGAAATAAGGAAGTTGGCCAACTGCTTTCTGAGGCCCAAGGAATTGCGCAGGTGAAATGGGACAGCCCAGCTTTACCTATAATGGGAGGCATTTACCTTCAGTGTCATCATCCTGGTAAGATTCCCACCTTCTTGTGCCATGACAGATAATCGCCATGACAATCATAGGAAGAGACCATGGAAGGAAAAAAAAAAAAAGAGGGAGCACCAAAATTCTTAAAAAGTTTCCATCAGTTCCTAGAAGCCTCGTCCCATCAGCCTCTCCCTCCCCTGTACCCTGCCCATGCCTGTGGCAGTCATGGTTCCCACAGGTTCAGAAGCTGATCTGCGAGCTGATACTGACTGGCTTCTCCTGTTCTTTGGCCAAAAATGCAGTTTTCTTTGTTGCTTGACCATGCCTGGTTTCCTTTATTGGCTCTTATGGTTCTGAGAGGGGAAAAAGGACCCAGTTTGGGTCAAAGTTGCTGACGCCTGACCCGCACCCAGTCCATTTGAATATCTGTCCTGAATTCCTCGGGAGATATATAGTAAGTGAGTTTGCAACCAAAGCACGTGCCCCTCACACAGTGCTTGCAGGTCTCTCTGGAACCTGTCCTTTGCTACTGCACACGTTTCTCTCCTGTCTTTCGGAAGCAATGTCCTCCTCACGACAAGACCTAACATCCTTATCATTATTACTGTTGTTCTTTTACACAGTGAACTCAAGTTCTAAGCATTTATGTATTGTTTGTTTGCCTGCTTGTTTGAGAATCAAACTGAATTTATTAAGATTTCCCTTTTCTAACTGGTACTGAAGAACCTAGATCACTGCTCTAGATTAATAACAGTCCAGTTCAAACAAAAAAAATTAACATGTTCTGTTAGAATATGCCAGCTTCTCATAAGTAAATACATGAATTACCTGTGTGTTAGAAATATTAAAAATGGTTCCAGAAGCTCCAATAATATTTTAGAGACCCCTTGAGTTCTGCAGATCATGGATACACAACCATAGCCTGGAAGAAGATGAGCAGTCATCCGGATAATCAAGTTACAGTCATCACGATTAACATGGTTGTCTGCCGGTTACATGTCAGGTACCTTCCTTACTCCAGCACGGCCACTTATTATGTGATCTTAGAAAAGACACCTAATCCAAAGAATGGAGAAAAAAGATTCAAGAAACAAACAGCCTTGGTAACATAGGCGTCGATATCAAGGACAAATGCCCATTTAGTTAAAATCATAGAAAAACTAAATGGGAAAGAAAAGTATTTAAAGAAATAATGGATGGAAATTTCCAAATATGATGAAAACTCTTAATCTATGGACACAAGAAACTTAATGAACACTAAGCCAGAAAAATATAAAGAAAAAGCACTTATGCACCTCATAATAAAGCAACTGAGAACCATTCTTGATTCCTTACATATAAAATATAGTGGTATGCTCCTTTTTCAAGAGTTACAGATATTTAATGACAAAATGAACAAATTCCTTAACTAAAGCAATTAGCTCATACTTTGGTGCATGATACTGTCCAGTCAGTGATCAGCAGATCGTACTATTTTCCAAATGTTTTTAGTTTTCTTGCTTTTCCAACTGTCTTGCTACATAAAAACCATGGCATTTCAGAATACATAGCACTAGATTTTAAGGAAGAAATTTAATAGAATTGTGTGGCTAGGAGAGGGAAGAATTAAGGCAAGTAAGCTCTGGGTTTCCATAAATCACACAGATTTTAATTGGAAGCAGTGGGGTCCCCTATGGCTGGAAGACAAGAAGACAGGCAGCCCATTACCTTGATATGTCAGCCCGATCAGACGGGACTAGGAACCTGGAGTAGGGGCAGCACAGACTGATCATCTATTACTGAGACTTAGGTAAGTCAATTAGTTGTTGATGAAGGCTCATGAGGAATTTATACTGTGCTATGTTCATAAGTAGGATTACTGGTGAAGGGGGGCACTACTGAGATGGGTTTTGGTGACTTTCCCAGTGAAAAATGATATTCCAGCTCTCTTGGGCTCAGAGAGGGAGAAAGAAAGAGGGGAGGAAGAAGAAACAAAACTCAACAAATTAATACTTCAGTTCATGTCTATGGAAGTCTTTGGAGGAAGAAGCCAGGATCTACTTGGTTTGTTTCATTCCAAGTCTTCCAGCTCCATCATGAATGAGCCATCAGTTGGCGCTAAGAGACGAAACTCGATCCATTCTGATTTTTGCCCTCCTAATCTTGGAGCTTCCCACCTGCTTCCTTCGACTTTGCCCTTTTTTCATTCATTTAGCACTCTGTGTCTGGAAGGTTTTCGGTCATCCCAAGACCTGTAAATCCCCTAGTTGGGAAACTCTAGGTAGCATGGGTGAGCAGTTTATGTAAGGAGCAAAGATTTGCGAGAAACTCTTCCTCACACGTTGTTAGAATTCTGTCCAGCCATTAGACCATGAACTTGACACCAGCCTAAGATGAAAATGTGATATAATGGCAGATCAAATGTACACACACACACTCACACACACTGGCTACTACTGGCATTGAACCTCCTGGGGTGACTCATTCCACTGAGAATGAAGATTTCTGTCTTCGGCTTTGCCATTTTATTTCTAAATTGCATAACTTCAAAATTAAACAGTTGGCTTTAATTTCATTTTGTAGGAACATGGTCAGGACCTCTACTACATTAAACATCTTTAGAATCTTATTAATCTATTAAAATCTTTACTAATATAGAACCAGTCTTAACGTGCAGCTAATTGCACCCGCATTTGTATCCCTAGGAGTCATTATTTACAAGTTATCCAACAAGATTGAAAAAACAGAAGCCTTTTTTAAAGCCATACATCTTCAGGGCAGACATGTGTTACATTTATATAATGAAGCGGTTGTCTGACTAGCTATATAACAACTCAGGTATTTTTAAATAAGTAGAAAAAATGTAGCATAGAAACTTAATTCTGCTCCTGGAGCAAGTTGATAAATCTAGCCAAACATCTTTATTTTTTTACTGTACATTAAGGGAACATTTTTATTTAGTACAGTCATAGATCTTCACATTACTGGGAAGTGTGTTCTTATATGGCTTCTTTGTCTTCAGAATTGCCTCAGGAAGACATTAGTTCACTGGAAGTTCTATTGATGCTATTCTGGAAGAGAAAACCGTACCCAAATTTGATTTGAATTAATTGAGGGCTTCAGCACAGTGTCCTTATGCCCCTCACCTCCAAAGGCTTTGTCTGCAGAGGAGAAGTTTTGCTTTCAGAAGGATTAGCCAAGATTTTAGAAACTCAGAAATGATCACATGGCTCTTCAAACTATTCTCTCGACTTTTGTGTACCTTGAAAATTTCCATAACAAGTGGTTCTTTAAAAGGAACTGGCAAAAATGTGTGGAAGGATTTCTATAGGGAGCTATTACAATTCATTCCTGTAGATCCATTAGCATCCACTGAGTCCCACATTCTGCACTAAGGAGTCTACAGACAAGAAATTGGCCCCCAGAAACTCATCCTCTATTTGAAGCAGCAGATATATTCTATAGACTGCAGTTTGTGCCTCCTCAAACTCTTATGTTAAAGAAAAACCCATAACTCAGTCTGCAGTGAGTTCAAGGTTTACTACTAGTAAGGTTAACAGTAAATGAGGCTAGAAATCTGAGCGTTTAATCTAAGGGTGATGCATAAAAACATCATCTGAGGAATTTGAAATTCATTCAAAGGATGGGATAAAAAGATATCATGTTCCCAGTCTGGTTTTGAAAGAATACTATTGGTAGCAATGTGAAATAAGGAATAAAAAGATCAACACTGTAGATCCTTAGATATAAATATTGTTAATCAATCCACTTCTTTATCTGGACTCTGGCACCAATACCTCTTGCTCTGAAAATAAGCATCAGTTTCCTGTCTATAATATTTTTGTGTCTACTGTGACACCATGTCTGCCCTGCCCCCCCATTTTAGCTAGTATGGTGAGCAGTTCCTCTCGTGGCCTACAAACATTTGCAATCGATTCTGCCGTCCCCGCCATCAAGAGGTGGAGTCTACGTCCCACTCATAAATCTGGACTGCCCATGACATGCTTCGATCAACAGAACATAGTACAGTGACACAATGGGGCATTTGAGCCTAGACTACTAGTCAAGCAAGCTGAGAAAATAAGGGGCCTTGTAGGTTCTGCTGTGCTCTCACAGAATGCTCCTGCCCCCATTTGTGAAAGCAGGACTAGACTCTAAAGGGCAGGAAATGGCAAGAAGAGTAAAGTCATTCCCTTCAAGGTCCTAGGCTACAACTGAGCCCATCCAAAACCCTCCAGCCCCAGAGTTGCTGCTGGTTGACCACACTCACATAGCTGACCCCAGGTCAGAGCACAGCAGAACTCTCAGCTAGGCCAAGCCAACATGGAGAACCTTAAAAATGCTATAAATTCTTGTTTTAGACCACACCTGTTTGTGGTGATTTATTATGCAGATTTAAATAACTGACAGAGAAACTGGTACCAGAAGTGGGATGTACTGGTAGCAAAACTTAAAGCATGTGGCATTGGCCCCACATAGTAAGCAGAAACTGGGGAAATAATGAGACTATAACTAAGATCAGGGTAACTACGTTATATGGTGGTGAAAACAGTGACCAAAGATGACATGGGAAAATTTAAAAGATAGAAAGTAGACCTAATGCGCTCATAGATCTCACTAAAGCAACCTCCAGACAGATGTTTAAAAGTGTCAAGTGACTTCCCTGGCTATGTGTCAGGTACAAGTATAGAAAGATGAAGGAAAGAAGGAATTATTTAACTTCCATGCAAAAGTCAGATTAGATATAGAAAGCCCAGCACTTTGGGTAATTAAAAAAAAAGTGTCATTCATTCCCAGTCTTTCCAGCTTGTAAAAATAATTCTATATTTCATGAAATAGCTCTGCATCCAAGATCGAGTAAAATCTGCCACTGTAAAATCCTGAGGTAAGATCTCTGAAATACTAAGGGTTGTGAATTATGATTTTCTCCACATAAAAAGGGAGATTTTAGAAAACTAAGGCTGTTATTCTACGGAAGGCCCATGTGTAGCCCAAAATTGATCTAACTTGTATTCAAAAAAATTAAGAGTGTTATTTTTGAGACTTGGAGTAAACTCAATCAGATTTTAGGAAACCTATGAAATTTTAAGAGTATTCTATTAGCAACAACATTGTCAGCTTAGACTAAAAGAGATTAAACCAGTTCAAACCAAAAAGAGGACAAGATGTCCCCGCATAGAACCAAAGCACACTGAGAAAGCTACTTAACTACCATAGAATATTTCTTATAGACAAATAAAGATTTTTAGAAGATGAAGCCAGGAGCCCAGAACTAAGGGAAAAAAAATGAACAATGGAACTACTAGTAAAGAGAATAGAGAGACATTGCTAAAAATAATTCTCAGTTCCTACAGTAGCAAGAACTAGGAGCAGATGCTTGGGTGGACTCAGAATCTCTACTTACCAGGGCCCCTATGCGCTTCCATTTCTTCTTGGTTTGGAGAAGTTTTATCCAGGGCTGCTCTTCTGTGCCTTTCTCATAACTACATGTTGAGCATGAGGTGAGCATGTAACCAGTCATGTAACCAGGGTCCTTCCAGGCTAGGAGCCCAGTGATCTGCCTTTTCCAACCAGCCCCCACTTCCTAAAGGCACTTCAGCTATAAATTCATCAGTGGGTTAATCCATTTAAGAGTATAACACCCCCATGATCCAATCTCCATTCACAAGCCCCACCTCTGAAAAACCAGGAGACGTTTACGAGACTTTCTAGATCTAAACCATAACAGTGGCTTTAGCTCATTATGTTAGGACGAGGGGGCAAGGAGTAACAGAATGCAAGTTTCATGAGGCATCATAGACGATGGCTCTGAAGATCGGCCCCTACAGAAGGGATCCAAATTTAGTAGCAGAGAGAATTATACATAGATGAGAAAAAGGAACAAGAAGGAACAGTTAAGTGGGAATGAAATGAACCTTTGTTAAAATGAGGCAGACCCATGATCTGGGTGAGAATGAATAGAGAGGAGAATACGAGGCATACAGACACGGAAATAGGCTGAGATCGTGCAACGACACTGCCGATGATCCTGCCGCAGAGCATATCATTGGGCAGAGCATCACTGGTGCTCTCTGGGGTGCCATCTTTTTAAATCTAGATGTGGGCTTTTGACTTAGCTGTGCCAATAAGATGTGGGTAAACGTGGCTTCTGTCACTTCCAAGAAGTTTTAGAAGCCTGGGACACAGTTCCTCAGGGCTGCTTTTCCCTTTTGCCATGAAATTGGTAATGTCTCACTTCTAGGGTTCCAGAATGAAGGCAACATGGGCAAAGACAACCGACAACGGGCACTTTATGAACAATAAGTCTTTGTTGAACTAGGGAGAGTTTGGGGTTTGTTGCTGTTGCAGATTAACTCAGCCTGTTCTGACTGATGTGGCCAAAGCAACGTGTTTGGACTTTACAGAGGAGTTGGGCAAAGCACCAACATGATCTAGAATACATCACTGAGTCCTCTGGTCTCTCTGAGTGGCTCAAAAATAGTCGTTAATGTCAAAGTGCACAAGGACTTTTCAGATTCATTGGTCGTTATTCTTAACTCCATCTCTGAGATTTTTTTCATATTTCATCCAGGATGGAACTGAGAAATAGAGAGGTTAAAGTATTTTCCCCCCAGGGGCTGTGTTAACCTAGATTTGAATCAAGCCTGACCCCGATGTGTGACCTTCTAGCAGAACTGTGACATCCCCCATACACAGAGAGCACTTTTCACTCATTCATTCATTTGGTAACATATGCCGAGAGCCATTTAAGGGTCAGAGTCTGTGCTAGACATTGGGAAAATGTGTACAGAGAGACACAATGTCTGTTCTCACAGAACTGACAGTCCAGTGAGGGTGAGAGTCCTATCTTAAATAATAAATAATACCAGAGAAAGGAAAATACTGAGACCAGCACTCATGTGAAAGATACTGTCCCATTAGGACTTATAATTAAAAAAAAAAACCTGACCTAGAGATATTTAGCAAGCACCTACACCACACCACACACCCTCTGCTAAGACCTGAAGGTACAGCAGAACACGCTGCTAAGCGTGTCCTCCAAGAACTCTGCTGCTCCAGCAAACACAGCAAGGTCACATCAGGAGGCTCCAGGAAGACCAGCTGACTATGTGGAGACACAGATCTAAGATCAGACATAGGTTTCAGGGCCTGTCACCTCTGAATGGTGTGCAAGGAAGGAAGAGAAGTTTCTTAGGCACCTGCAGGAAGATGCCTTCAGTGCAGTATACACAGACAGAGTGTTACAATGGCGAATCTTAAAAAAAGGGTCTCCTAGTTTGTCACCATATAATACCATGCTACAGAAATCGTAGGATTATTTTTTCTTTGTGACTTAGAGTTAGTCTTCTTTGCCATATATCAGTCTTGTCTTTCCAAACCAGTGTCTATCAACATCTCTTTGTATTTTTAATTTGGTGATTATTAGAGAAAGAATTTCCATTCAGACCAGGATTAGAAAACTGTGTTTTTTCTTAACACATTTTTTCAGGGGGAAAATTCAGTACCACACCCCTCACTCTCTCCTGATGGCCAACAGGAAGTACGCTGTCTGGCTATGTAGGACGAGGTCCTCCGATTTACGGCTGGGGCACCCAGGCACATTGTGTGGCCAGAGTCAAGTTCAAGAACCTCTCCTTGGTTGGAAAGAGCTCATTTTAACCAGGGAAGCTAGGGGTCGATGGCCTCTCAAATGAAACAGATAAGGCAAACAGAGGCTTCTTGTCAGAAACAAATGTTATGTCTCTCCCTCCTGAAAAGCTTACAGATGTTATCAGCAGGAATCCAGTTGGGTCTAAATGAGCCCCTGAGAACTAATATTAACCAGACGCTTGGCAGATCGTTTATTTATCTCCCTCTAAATTCAATAAAGAGACCCATATATAAATAAGCAAAAATAATGTGACTGGGTAATTTATCACTGGATAGAAAGCCATTGTTGCCCTTATCTTTCAATGATGTTCTATTTCCAACTGGCAGTGGATTTCAGGCTGCCACATCCCTCCCTGTGACAACTCCACAGCTCACATCCCTGCTTCAGGGACCCAGCAGCAGCCCTCTTGGGCCACTGTCCTCGGCCTTTAGGCTTCTGCGTGGGCAGCTCAAGGCTGTCCAACCTGTTCGGTTTGGCAGAAAAACACCATTTCTCCAGTCTTACTCCTAACTTTTGGGGGCTTCTGAGGGAAGCATGGTTAAAGACTCACTAATGAGACAGCAGTTTCCAATATTTCCCAAAGTTCCCATCTTCCTTTTGGCCATTTCCTACAGGAATATATTCAACTTGGCTTCACAAGAAGTGCACAAGACAGCAAAATTGGGAATTTAACAGAGTTTGAAAAATAAGATCTCATTTTTTAAATCAAAGAGTTAATTTTATTGGTTGTGGTGCTGCTGCTGCTGCTGCTGAAGACAGGTAATACTGACCGCCTACTGACTACATTCCAGACATCATTTAATGTACTTCACAGCATTGAAAGTCTATTTCATTTAGTACTTCCCAACCTTATTTGCAGGTTTTTATTTTTAATTTTACAGAGGAGGAAATTAAAACCTGGGAGAATTAGTACCTTGCCCACCATCACAGAGTTCATTAGGAGCAGACTCTAGAATGTAAGAGTCTGACTCCACTGTCTTTCCTGTTAGTTGAGCTGAACAAACAAAAGACATACCTTCTAGTTGATGAGTGTAATAAGAAGGAGCTCAAGGAACTGAGGCCAAGTCCACAGACTGGCACTTTGAATTACAGGATAACAACTTAGGGCTATTAACATTTCCAAAAGGAAAGGTGTTGTGGCCAGTTTTGAAATTTAGGAATCCAAGTTTCTGATGACATTATGGAAATAGTCTGGCGTAAGGATAGGGATTCCATAAGACAGAAAGGCCAGCCAGATTCGCCACTGGGTAACTGAGGTAGGAGAAGACAAGGACACTAAACAAGGTACTGGCCAAGGGATGGAGAGGAGACACACTCCAAGAGACTAGTGGACAAGATGTTCTGTCACTAAGCAAGCCCTGCATGCCCCATCTTAGTTGTGTCTTTTATTAGCCAATTAAGAAAGTGTACCCTGGGTGCTTTGTTGGAATATCTCGGTCCTTTCTCAACCCTTTATGACACTCCCAAGGAAGAGGAGGAGGAACATCTGGAACCCTTAGAGTCACGGATAGGATAGGCACCGACTGTGTTAGATGCTTGGCATCTCTTCTGAAAGATGGCCTGCCCATGCTGTCGATCCATCTAGCAACAAGAATAGGTCCCAACTAAGATAGGTTAGGACACAGGTGATATCTGACCCAAAGAAGTCTAACGTTCTTTCCTGTGAACATAGAATAGGCACTAACAGAACCCGGTTTCCATCTGGCTGGTCTCCAGAATACATGTGTGGGTGTGCATTTTCACTCATGTGCACTGGCGAAGAGAAGCTACAGGAAGGAAGAAGGATAGACTAGATCCATCCAGAGGAGCAAAGATAAGAGATAGAAAAATCTCATGGTGACATATCGATGTGTACAGCAGTCTAATGGTGGCTCCTTCACTGCCCATGAGAACCGTGGCACAGCCCATAGTCCTATAATTCAAACTCCCCTCTCCAGTTCTTCTAGTTAAAGCTAACTTCAGATGCTTGGAACCAAATGCTGCCTAATCAAGATGACAATAGTGTCTAGCTTTTCCACCCAACCTTTGAAAATTTCAAAATTTTTTCTCTAGCTTCTTCTCCAGGACCACACCAATGAACTATTACCCTGGATATGGAAAGGATAGAATAATAAGAATTGTGTTTTCTAGGGTAGAAATATGTCCTACAGGCAAAGCTAAAGAGAATGCTTCATTACTGAGTATTGATTAGATGCAAGCATGGAACCAGATACAAACACTGAAACTGAATTAAATATATGATGGTCTAAGAAGGATCATTAGAAACTGGGCATGGTGGTGCTTGCCTGTAATCCCAGCACTCTGAAAGGCTGAGGCAGGAGGATTCTAAGTATGAATCCAGCCTGGGAAACTTAGCAATTCTGTGACACCCTGCCTCAAAATAAAAAAATGAAAAGGGGCTGAGGATGTATCTTAGTACAAAAGCCTTGGGTTCAATACCCAGTACCACAAAAAAGAAAAAAAAATAAAAGAATCATTAGGAAGCACAAGCGGGTTCCTTTGCTTATTATAGACTAAGCATGAGTGCTCAGACTCTCCCAGTGACAGCTAGGGCAACATACATCCAGGCTATGAAAGTTAAAGCTCTCTCATCCACTCTCTACACCTGCTATTGTGGCTGGATACAGACAGATACAGATGGAGCGTCCCTAATCCAAAAATCTGAAACCCAAAATGCTCCAAAACATGAAAATTTTTAGTCTTGACATGAAACCACAGGTAGAAAATCTGACACCATGAAATTTTGTTTTATGCACAAAAGTATTAAAATATTGTATAAAATACCTTCAGGCTGTGTATATAAAGTGTGTTTGAAATGTGAACGAATTTCATATTTAGGCTTAGATCCCATTCCCAGGATATCTCATTACATACATGCAAATATTCCAAAACCTGAAAGAAAAAATCCAAAATCTAAAATGCTTTGGGGCCCAAGCATTTTGAATCAGGGACGTCAACTGGTATCACAGGCTAAACTGTAACCCTCTCTAGATCAGACTCGGAGAGCCAGCACTGCAGACCCAGAGGCTGCCAGAATGCAACATGGCCCACCTTCACTATCTCCTCTTTGCTCCCCAGCTGAAGCACTGAGGACCGGAACTAATCCATCACTGAGCTGAGAGTGCTCTGCTTTACATCCCTCTGGGTAGTGGGAGGTGCGCTGAATTCTGAATATACAATGAGTCCCTTTTCCTTTATATAAAGACCCATTCTGAGACAAAATATCTATTCATATTCCCACCCTCAGAGCCAGTGAATTGGTTATTACATAGGTATAAACAAGGAGTATTCTACAAATGGTTCCTCCCCCAGTCTGGTCAAGAAAGCGGACTTTGAATACCCAGCTCCTGGTTCGACCTTGGGCTTTTCTCACAGCTGTTACTTGTCTGACTGTGTCAACACCAAATGACTTTAAGAGACCATGTCTCAGACTGACCCCGCAAAAATAACGAGGAAGAATAGGGTGTAATTTATCCTGCCCCAGAGTTGAGGACATGAGAAATGTTCATAACTCAACGTCACTTTGGCTAAGTAGAATGACCTTGTTGATCTGGGTTCCATGAACCACATGCTCCAGGTTCTCACTGACACTGGGAAGGCAGAGTGTGACCTTGTAGAGTAGAGGCATCTCCGTGACCCAGATAGCTGCCTGTGGACCTAAGCATGTATCTCCTGAGTGCCACAAAAAGAGCGTATCTTATGCACATCTGAAGATATAGCTAATATCACTTGAGCAGAGACTACATGGTCTATCAATGCACTAAGCTCTTTATATAATCTGTCACAACAACCCTATGGGTTAATTCAGCATTTTACATATGAGGAAACAGAGGCACAGAGAGGTTAAGTAAAATTTGTCTCACATAGGACATTAATCCAAAGACCCTGGGGCTGGGGATTTAGCTCAGTGATTAGAGTGCTTGCCTGGCAAGCACAAGGGCCTGAGTTCGATCCCCAGCACCGGAAAAAAAAAAAAAATGATAGTACAAAGGCCCTAACTCCAGAACCTGCGCCCTTAACCACTTCTTTCTAAGGATTTCAAGCTGATATCCATACATGGGCCTGGAGGCAATAACTTTTGTACCTGGAATAAGGAGACAAGGAAAGAAAAACAATACTTGAGAACCTATTTTCTACCAAACACTATCTTATGAGCTAGCTACTTTCTGTACGATATTTTGCTTGATTATCAAAATAACCCTATGAAGTTCTGATCGGGAGTAACTTGCTCATGTGGCTTAAAGAAGACCCATGTTTGAACCCTTGTCTTCCAGGATCTGAAGCAGAGATTCCTTCTGCTACTGTTTAATGTTTCCTTGGGATTTTTTTTAAACAATACACTGTTAGGTGCTTCTTCCAGAGTAAGAAAAAAATCAGTCTAAAACACATACACATACACACATTACATGAGTTACAAAGTCAAAATCCCTGGTACCTAGGTTGAGGATGTACCCCAATGTTAGATCACCCGTCTAGCATGACTGACGCCCTAGGTTCAATCCCCAGTGCCACCAAAACCAAACAAATCTCTGGTACTTATTTGAAAAGTTAGCTAAGACAACTGAAATGTTTGAGGCAGACATATTTAACTCTGTGCTTAATCCCTTCTTCCAGAACCAAATCTCTTCCTACTTCAAAGTAATAAAGATATTCACCTATGTTTGAATCTAGGAAGTTGACCCATTTCCAAATAACCTTTGCCATGGTGTGAAGTTTTTTCTATACGTTTATCTAGCTGCTCCACAAAATCAACCCACTGAATATACTTTTTTCTTCCTTGGGGGATTGTTTTGGCTATTCTAAGTCCTGCTAATTTCCAGATAGATTTTGGAATTGATGCACCAATTTTGACACAAAAGGCTGTTACAAGTTGGAAGGAGATTAGATTAGGTGAAAGCTGAGGACCAATTTGGGGAAAATGGGGATCTTAATAATAATAAGACTAATGATCTAACAACCTCTTATGGCTTTTCACTTATCGAGGACTTTTTAAATTTCCTTAAGGAATTTTTTATAGTTTTAAATATATAAATGTGATAATTTTTCTTTTAAAGTTTTACTATGTTTTTGATGCCCTTAAAAATTTTATTTTTTAATTTTATTTTTTTCAGTTGTTACTTGCAAGTGTACAGAAATTCCATTAGTTTTTTTGCATATAGATACTGTATCTTGCATCTTTGCTAAGGTCATTTATTAAATCTAACAATTGCCTTACAGATTAATTAAAATTCTGTGTGCAAACACACGTTATCTGAAAATAGACACATCTTTACATTTTCCTTTCCAATGTTTCAGTTTATTTCTTTTCTTGCTTTATTGCACTGGCTAGGACTCCAACATACTATTGAATAGAAGCAGTAACAGTTCTTGCCTTGGCCTTGATCTTAAAGAGGAAGCACTAAATTTGTATTTTTTTAAAATGCTGCTAATCAGGTTGAGAAAATTCTGTTCTGTTACTAATTCACTAAGTGTGTTTTTATCATGAATTACTGTTACTTGTACTTTAACAAACTTTATTAATCTACTGAGATGAACATGATTTTTCTCTTTTATTATGTTAATGTGGTTAGATACATTCATTGATATAAAATTTAAAACAATCTTACACACCTGGGATCATCCTCGCTTTTTATATATCATCCTTCTTTTCATGTTATTATTGACCTTGATTTGCTACTATTTTAGAAAAGATCTGTCTATGTTCATGAGTAATATTACTTTCTAATTTTCTTTTCTTATCAGATTGTTCTCTCAGAATTCTGTCAGCTTCATAAAATGAGTTGTGAATGCTCCCTTCTCCCTATTTTCTGTAAGATTTTATGTAAGATTGTTATTTCTTCTTCCTTAAGTATTTGAGGAAAAATTCACCAGTGCATCTGTTCACACTTGCAATACTCTTCATGGGAAGAAATTGAACTATGAAATCAATTTCCTTCAAAGATATTGGGCTGCTCTATTTTGCTTTTCTGTGTGAAATTTAAATCACTTTGTTGTCATGATAGTCATAATATTCCTTTTATTATTGTCTTTTATTCCCAATATTTTTTATTTGTAATTCCTCTTTGTCTCTCAGTCATCCTTAAGATGACTTATAACTTAATGTTCTATATGTTTGTCTTTTTAACATTAATTTCTATTCCTGTCTTTATTATTTCCTTCCTTGACTAAACTGTCACATTTTGAGTTAATATTGATCTCATCTTTCCAGTGTCTTAAAATGGGAAATGTAGATTACTAGGTTTTAAACTATTTTCTTTTCCAATATAAATAATTAAAGCTGCAGGTGTACATCCAGCCTGCCCTAGCTACTTCTCACAAATTTGGATATGTTGTATCTTTATCATCATTACTCAGATAAAAATATTTTATATTTTATAATAACTTTTCATATTCCTTAATTGAACTTTATAATGTAAAATTGTGATGCTCAATTTCTGATTATTTGGTTATTTTCTAGATATCTTATTGTCACTTCTAATTTAATTTCATTGTTCTCAGAGAACATACTCAAAAATAATGTAGTCTTTTGTTTTATTAAGAAACTGTTTAACCCAGCATATGATCTATGTTGGTGAACACCCATGTGTACTGAAAACAATGTGTTCTATGTGATTCCTAATCTTAAATTAGGTTTATAATAATCTTACTCAAATTTTCTGTCCTTACTGATTTTAAAGATTGTCTATTACTACAAAAAACAATTTTAAGATTGTCAATTAAGAGTGTAGATTTTTCTGATTCTCTATTTAGTCTTCTCAGCTTTTTATTTTCCTTCATGTATTTTGAAGCACTGTTATTCTTTTTTTATTTTAAACCAAGAACATGTATTGGTACATTCGACATACAATGGTCACATTCATTATATTTATTCTGTACCTATACATGATGCATCTTGGTTCTCCCCCCCACCCCTCCCCCCTGCTTCCTCCCTCCCTATTTACAGCAGGTTCATTCATCATTTTCCATATTTTCCCTTTCCCCTCTCTTTCCCCTGTTGCCTTTCTGCTTTTCCCCTTCTTTCTTTCTAGTACTCCTCTCCTCTGCACACCATCCTCCTTTTATATAATATCTATTACACCTCTTTGTCCTTATTTACAGTTATGGTTTCTCATATCAGAGA
>PVJO010029090.1:0-17272 GCA_004026905.1 Hystrix cristata | reverse complement strand
GTGTCCACAGTATTTGGAGGGGGATTAGGATTAGATGAAGTCACAAAGGTGGGGCCCCAGGGACGGTATTAGAAGTTTTATAAAAGGAAGACAGACCTGAGCTAGCACACTTGCTCCATCGCACCATGTGATGCCCTCTGCCATCTTACAATGCATCAAGAAGGCCTTTACCAGATGCTGGCACCTTGATATTGGACTCGCCAACTCCAGAACTGCGAGCTAAGCAAACCCCTCTTCTTCATAGATTACTTGGTCTTGGGTATAGCAACAGAAAATGAACAAAGGCAATCATCTACCTGACTTCCCAAGAACCTCTGGGCCGAGAGGTGACATTGTAGGTGCTCAGTGATGTGGTTTACTACCTTTCTTCTTTGAGAAGCTATGTTGTCATGAAAGAGTATTGAATTTGGGATCAGAACACAAGGTTTATGTCTTCATCTGTTATTTAAGGCATCCATCTCCTTGAAGGTACAGGTTCACTTGAGTGTGAATTGTAATTCTTGTCTGTAGCCCTAACTGATTGTTAGGAGGATCCAATCAGATGGGAATGTGACCAAGGTCCGTCAACTCAAAGACGTATAAGTATATATGCAGGTGCTGGGCAAAGTGTGTGGCCTCTGCATGAAATCGTGAAGTCATGAGTGAACTGATAGGGATAAAATTGATAACGATTGTGATGTGGCTATGAAGCACCCACAATTTTTCTCAGTTCCTCCAGGCAATGCCTACCCTGAGATTGGGAACTGCCACTCCTGGATCCCTGTTCTGGATTCTTTCCTCTTCCGAGGGCATCCAGAGGACAAGCACCTTCCCACTGGAATGTTTTCCAAATTCTCAACATCTGGAAGGAGCAGTTACAAAGGCCCCCTTTGTATAGCTGGGAAATGGGCTGGCAATAAAACAGCACCAGACCCCACAGAGCTGGGAAGGGTAGGGGGAGTGAGGGGGTGAGGGAAGTATACAGACAAGAGCCTGGCAGAGGATACAGAAAACAAGATTGTCAAGAGGTGTGTCCAGTGGCAACAAATCATGGTCATTGCTTATCTAGCACTTCCTATGTGCCAGGGGGCTATTCTCAGTGCTTTGTTTATTGTTCCTTATTTATGTGAAAAGTTTAAGAGGTAGTCAGGGTGAGGGAGGAAGATGTATCTGAAGTCATACAGATGCAGAGATTGAGGGGGGCAGGGTCAAAAACAGAGCAGCAGACAGAAGCAGTGAAGAGACATCTACATGCCCCCTGCACCTACTTGGCTGTGTTAGTCACTTTCTCATCACTGGACAAAATACCTGACACAACTTAAAGGAGGAGAAGTTTATTTGGCTCACAGTTTCCAATGGTTTCAGCCCAAAGTTGGCTGGCTCCAAGGCACAAATGGCGTGGTGGGAGGCCCCATCCCACGGTATCCAGGAAGCAGAGAGAGAAGGGAGGAGCCATGGACAAGAATACACTCTTCCATGTCATGCCCCCAGCGGCACCTCCTGCAGCCAGGCCCCACCTCCTAATGGCTCCTTCAACCATGAACTCATCGTTGGATTTATTCTA
Organism: Hystrix cristata; assembly: GCA_004026905.1. Taxonomy (NCBI): domain Eukaryota; kingdom Metazoa; phylum Chordata; class Mammalia; order Rodentia; family Hystricidae; genus Hystrix; species Hystrix cristata. The sequence continues at coordinate 15,729 of PVJO010029090.1, read as the reverse complement.
CTGAGTATAGTGCCCCATCATCCAATCATTTTCTAAAAGCCCTACCTCAAACGCATAAGACTTTTGGAGGACATTGTAGATCTAAAATATAAGAAATGGTAGAAAACTAACATCAATCCCCCAAGAGCCATCTGGATTTCTCTACGGTAAAATGCGGCATCCCAAAAGAAAAGTCCCATAGAGAGTGGTATTTGGAGATCCCCAGTGTAATGTTATGTTTTTGTTGATTCATCCTCTAATAGGGTTTGCCAGTTGTCAAATACCATTCATCCTAAATCTAGAGCCAGATGTCACCAGGTATTTGGAGAAAAGTCTGTGTAGGAAAGATAGAGACCAAAATAGTGGTGTGGAAAAGAAAAGAAAGAAACCCAAAGGAACAGGGAACAGTGCAGGGAACAGAAGAAAACAAAAACTACCCGCTCTTTTCATCATTATTTTTGAAGAGATACAAGAAGGTACCACATCCAAGAAATAAGGATAGGAGGCCACAAGAAGGAATTTATGTCAATTAGAGCTTTTGGAAAGTAAAACTGTGATGGCAGAAATTAAATAGGAAAGTCAGTAGGAGAATTGGAGTATAATGTTAAGCAGGCCATAAGACAGAAAAAGATGAGCTAAGTACAAGAGGAATGACAACAAAGAAGGCCAAACCATCAGTTCCAAGATCCAAACAATAAGAACTGTAAAAGAGAAAAAGTAAAAAATCAAGGGGAGGAAATTGGGAAATAAATACTACAAGAAAGCGGACATGAGTTACCAAGTTAAAACAGTCTGCCAAGAACTCAATTTAATGAGTGAAAATCCTGTACCTTGAAATTTCAGTACGGCCCCTTCCTCCATCTTCAACCAGAAATTGAGTTTTTCATATCTCACATCACTCTGACTTACCATCTTGTCTCCCTTTTCCATTTGTCTCCCTTTTCCACTTGGACACATGTGATTACATTAATCCACTGGGGAAACCTAGGACAATCATATTTTAAGGTCAGCTGACTAACAACCTTAATTTCATTTGCAACCTTAACTCTCGTCTGCCATGAAAAAAGGTATTCCCAGGTGCTGGGCATGATTACAGACATTTTCAAGAAGCCATTATTCTGCCTACCACACTGCATGTTGCAGCTCCGTACAAAATCTGGGTCATTCAATTTGGGATAAAAGGAGGAATGGATGCTCGGGAGGCATATACACTCACAGTTACACAGTAGAAAGGCAGGAGAAGGGGAGGAGAGAGAGCTCCCTTGGCTCCAGGTAGCAAAGGCTCCAATTCCAGACTGAGCCTCTACTGTACTTCAAGCTCAGGGGAGACACAAACCCTTATAAGGGTCGGGCCACTGTGGGGAGACTTTTGTCGAAAGAAGCTAAATGCAAGCCTAAGGAAGTGTGAACTTTTCGGGTAAAAAAAATTAATACATGATGTCTGAGATCAAAATGGGGAGAAATGTCAAGGTAAGCACCATATTGGGAAAGAGGAAAAAAGGAGGGCAGAGCATGACTGATTTTCTTTAAAAATGTTATTGTACCATTTGCCTTACGAAGATTTAGGTATCTTTTATTTAATAAGTTCTTTGTGGGGGTACCTGGTGATTAAACCCATATTAGAGAAGTGTGCTATCACTGAGGGATATCCCCATCCTTTTTAAGAATTATGTTTTGAAGTACGGCATAATGGTGCATGCTTGCATTCTCAGCACTCTGGGAGGCTGAGGCAGGAGGATCATGAGTTTGAGCCCATTTTGGACAACTTAGCAACTTAGCAAGACCTTGTATCAAAAAAAAATTTTTTAAGGGGGTAGGGGGGTAACTGGGGATATGGGTCAGTGTGAGACCCTGGGTTCAGGGTTCAATCCCTAGTACGGCAAAAATAAAATATTTTGAGATGGGGATCTGGCTGGCCTTGAATTCTTGATTTTCCTGCTTTGGTCTCTCGAGTAGCTGGTATTACAGGCACACGTCAATGCATCCAGCTAGAAATAATTTTTGAGTAAAAAAAAAAATGATGAACATAGTTTGGAGCATCTGTAGGAAGTATCCAGAAGGTCCAAGAAAAACGCTCTCTCCCCTGATCGTGTTCCTGGCCAGGGCAGACCAGGCTGGGAGAATCCCCAGGGACATCGTGGTGCCCATGTGGAGCGCAGCCAGCAGGTGACCCCCACAGCCTGAGCTGAAGCATGGTCCACGTGTACCTTTGCCAGTGAGGGTGCCCAGTACTCACCACCCCTTCTTAGCTATAAAAGGCAGAAAGTTGGGACAGAATCCCACTTTTCATCCCCAACAAGCCCTGGTTTAGAGCAAGCTCAGAACAAACCAAAGGAAGAAAAGCCAGGGGCTGGTTTTCCGGAAGAGGAGGATAGCCCCAGGCCATTCCCCTCTCGCGTCTCCTCTCCGAGCTGGCCCTGGGAGCACAGTCCAGATCTTTATCACCCAGCACTGCTCTGGCACACTCAGCGTGTGATACACCTGTCTCCATCGTCAGGCAAATGAGTGGATTCACAGGCAGAGGCCTGCCCTGCCAAACAATGCTCCCCTTTGTCCCCACCCAGAGCTCGGGGAGCCGCAAGGAAGCCAAATCCATCAGCGCTTGTCAGGGCCCTTGGAGAACACAATGCAGGTTGTGATCCACACTCCCCAGCCGAGCCCCAGGCTTCCAGCAGGCAGCCCTAACTGACACGCAATACTGTCAGTCAGCCTTCTAAGAGCTGGGCGTGGGGACCCACAGAAGGGGTGCATGGGGCTCTCCTTCCCAGAAGCCAACCAGAGCCAGAGAAGGTGCTGCTGAAACTCTGACACATCCTTGTCTTACACCCAGCCCTGAGAGCGTAGCATGAAGAAAAATCATTTCCTCCAGCTGGCAAAGGCTCTTCCGGCTATTTAGCAAACATGTGAACCTGGGAGGTACACACACTTGACTCCTGTGGCTAACAGGAAAAGGACAGAAGGGGAGGAGGGAGGTTAGAGGTGTGAATTCCCAAATGAGACTCCCTGCCAAGGACACACCTGTTGGAAAGGGCTGGCGCCTCTTTTGTAGCCAGACAGCCAGCAGGCTTGACAAAAGTTTGGGGGGTTTGTGGCCAAAGAGAACCTGGAAGTCTGCTTCCACAGATGCTGCTTACCTTGTTCTGTGGGTCTTTCAACATGTCCTGCAGATCACTCTTGGTCATCCATCCTATGCTATCTGGACACCCTCCAGCCATGTGACCACAGCCACCAGGCCTGGAATGTGATGAGCGTTTTCCTTGGACAAACAACTCTTCTTTTGCAGATGCTCAGATTGACCCTGGTGCTCAACACAGAAGTGGGGTGGAGAGAGAAGAGGAGGATGTAGTCAAAATCCGCAGTCCCCTGGGGTGGGGTCCTGGGCACACTTTGCCTAGACCGCGAGAGCAAGGCAAGCTCAGAGCCGTAATTAGTGCCAATTCAGCCATGCTGCCTAGGTCCTCCCCCCTCGGCTAAACTCACAGTATTCTTTATGGGAGTGAAATGAGCTAACAAACAAGTTTTAAGAAAAGCACAAATTCCCAGAAAAATATAGGATATTTGAGCCAAATAGTATCAAGTAAGATTTTATTGTTTTTGGCTGAGATCCACTGCTTAACTAAAAGGAAAGCAATAAAATATATGTAATACACAACGTCTATAAATTATAGTTATATAGTAAATTGATGTAGTAAATTATAGTTATATAGTGAATTATATAATGTCACGTCACATGTGTATGATAATGGTATCAGGGTCATGGAAAAGAGAAATCTTTTCTGTCTTAGCTCATTTTCCATTGATATAATAAAACAGAGACTAGGTGATTAATAAAGAATGGAGTTTTACATAGTTCATGTTCTAGAGGCTAGAAGTCTAAGAACAAGAGCTGGCATCCGATGGGCTTCCCGTGGGGCCTTCTTGCTGCCTCTTAACATGGCAGAGGATATCACATGGCAAGAAAGAACAAGCAAGCCAGAGACAGCTTGCTTTATAACGAAGCCACTCCAGAGACAACCCATTAGTTAATGCATTTGTGAGGGCAGAACCTTCAGATCCAATCACTTCCCCAATGCCCTACCTCTCAAATACCATTAACATAAGACTTCCAGGATTAAGTTGCCAACGCATGAAATTTGGAGGAAACACTGAAGCTATAGCACTTTCTTCTCACGATACGTACTGGCTGGTTTATGAATAAAATGACCAGATGTCTATTAAAAAAAAAATCACAAGCAGGATGAGGCAAGGCAGGACTAGCTGGGCTTCACAGTTGTTGAAACTGGGCAATGGGGCCCATGAGGGTTCATGACACCATTCTGCTTACTTAAGCATAGATTTGAAATTCTCCATAAAAAAAAACTGAACAAAAACAAAATTTCAAGATCAAAATGGAATTAAAAAAGCATACACAAACCTGCGTATGCTTTATCAGGCAAATGCTCAGATCAGGCCTTCCTTTTTTTAAAAGGGTAATGGCTAAAATAGATTTGGTTTCACTTTTTGTAACCAGATAATAAGAAGGTGAGTAAGCTCTAGCCAGTTTCAGACAATAAACCACTCATAATTTTTGGTAGGATTCCAGGGCAGAATCTAGAGACATTTGCTCGCGAAACATTTCTGCAGTAGTACCAGATTCGTGCCACAAAATTAGAGACCAAATGGAAGAGCCTGTGAATTTCCAGCTAGCTCCCAAAATCAGAATGCATTTTGATCAAGGCTGCAGGGTTTAAAAGGATACTGTCACAAAGACTTACATGAGTGGAAGGAAGAGAAGCATGGTTGGGGGATTGGCTAGCCGTAATCACTATTAGTCACTCAGTATCCCAAGGTAATGCATCCCAAATAACCTGAAGAATATCCCTAGTAGTTTTGCTTGAGACAGATGTAATTCCATTTGTAACTGGTACATTGGTCAAGCTAATGTTGCCACTTAATCTCTTCATCTTGGTCTTTTGTTCTAAATGGATTGTGCTACCTGAGGTTAAGATTATGGGGGTAATATGGAAAGCAACTAGTTCTACACTTGAATTGTAACAGTACATCCTCATGCACAGATGCAAGACCCTGACTTCCTTATCAATGTCATTCAAGTATCAAACACTCTGGGATGGCTCAATTTCTCATTGCACCTGCCAAGAAAGTCTAAATGGATGATGGTGCTGACCAATTCATAGGCCATGGATAACACAGAAAGTGGATGATCCAAGAAGCAGGGTGCCAGGCCAGGCGCTCATGGGTAATATTGCAGAGGTCAAATGGGTGGCATCAGCCTCCCTGAGCAGCTAACGGGGGTAGGAAATGGAAGCTGAGCCCACAGTGGGAAGAACTGGGTGTGGGCGGTGGTGGCAGCCCTGGGCAGAGATTGGTGTGTTTCCAAGACAGCCTGTGCCCCACCTGTTATCTGCACCTTTCCAAACCACAAAGCCCTACTGGGGGCTCTCTGCCAAAGCTGATCACAATCAGCCACATTATCAGCATTGTCATCTCCTACACAGACACGCAGGTAATGCTGAGTCCCAAGAATGCCCATCCAGGCCTGAGGCGGCACATTTTCCCAAGGGTACCCACGGTGCTGGCTAAGCATCCCTGTTCACCCGCTACCCCTTCTGGCTTAGTCTGCTTTTCTGCCCTAGCCCTAAACCTTAAGATGAGCTTGTACCATGTACTCATTTTCATCTTTGTCTTTCACAGCTGGGAAGTGAACATTCAGAATGAAAGAGCTAATGGAGAAAAACACATAAACCTGAAATTCCCTTTGACCTCGATTGCTACACCAGCCTGCCTGAGGCTGGAGCTTCGGGGATGAGGGCAGGAAACTGGCATCAGAGTTTTTCTGGTTTGGAAAAGAGCATTTTACTTTTCAGCACCTGCCAACCAGATAGGTTTGCCAAGAACTCTACATTAAACAAACACGCACCTACATCACCCTTCTTCCCCAAGAGGCATAACCTATGGGGTAAGGAAACAGCTCCTGGGAAGGAAGATGATATGAGTTCATGAACCTTTATGGTTTCTCAAACATGTTCCATTTTAATCCCCACCAGAGGACTTGAAAGTCAATTTTCCCCAATCTCCCTTACTACTAAAGACCAGGCTCCAAAGCAAGAAAGGTAAGGATTAATTTTGACCTATGAGATTGTTGTTGTTTTTATTATAGAAATTTGTTTTATAATTTCGAATATGTTGTTTATATGTTTTGTATACATGACTTGGGAGACTTGCAGGTCTCTACCCTCTTGTAGATCTAGTAGTGAGATTACTTTGGTTACTGTCTTCCCCATGTCCCCTGACCTGTTTCCTCCCAACGCATCCCTGTGAGCAACAACCAATGGTCTGGGTACAAAACTGTCAAAGAATTTGTGCTATTGGGAGTTGATTTTAAAAGTCCCTGGACCAAAATAAAGGTAGTGATTAAAATCAGGGAACTGCTGCCACATCGTAAGGGTGTCTATGTGGAACTGACAGCTTGCATCCAAAGCATTTTTGTTGTCAGCCCTACTGTGAGTCTCTAGTTCTTGTCACTGGGTCATGCAAAGGGGCCGAGAGTTGGTCACAGTCCCGATCCACAGTTCTGGGGGATCCACCCATGGAAACCCCTCAGGGAGCAAGTGGAGAGACCAAGACTCTGAAGGGCTCACTCGGCACCGCCATCCCTCCAGGTGGCTCTCCTTGCCTCCAGCCCCTTCCCTGTTCACGTATCCCTCCCATGCATTCATGGTACCACTATGAAGTGCCCACGACAAAGAAAGATGATTCAATCCTATTGTAACTACATACCATGTAGTTTGTTGTGTTGTGCTTATCTTGACAGATGAAAAAGATGACCATGAACCTTTAAAATCAACTTGTATGACCTGGGTTTATGGGCCAAAAGTGGGTTTGTGGCAAAAGTGATGGGACATCACTCTCACGATTATGCGACATTCTTTAAGAGTCTCTTTTTCTGGCTGGCTTATGGGTGGGACTCCTTCCTGGCTTGATGCCATAAGCACTCATGTTGGGAGGGCCCATGTGGCAAGCAAAGCATGTAGCCTCTAGGAACAGCAAGTTTATGGGAAACGAGGGAAGCCCTGTGAGTGGTAGACCCCTGTCCTACCCCCACCAGGCCGGGAGTGCCACCGCCAAAGGAGGTGACCTTGGAGGCAGATTTCGCTCGGTCAAGTTCCAGAGGAGAACATGGTCCAGCCAACACCACGATCGCAGCCTGTGAGACTGAGCTGAGCGCCCGGTGAAACGGTGTCCAAGCTCCTGGCCTCACAGACGCTGAAATAGTCATACGTGTCATTTTAATTTGCTGAATCTGTGGTGACGCAACACATGGCACTAGGAAATGAACACGATGACCATCTCCAACAAAATACCAAATGTGACCAGTGTCCACATGGAGGGCATCTGCAGATCCATAAATTGTTTAAGACTACTCTTGGTTTTCAAAAAACTTGTGTCATAGGCTAGTTAAGAAATGAAAAATGACATTTCCCAGAGCTTTACATATTTAATTCAGTAAGTTTTTTCACTGAAAAAGCAGACAGGAGGCAGGTTCTTGTGGCAGAAAAACTTTGAAAAAGATTAAACTTATGTAATAATCTTAAATCGCCTTCTTGGTCATGCTAGTGACCAATGTAGGGTGCAAACCCAAGTGTACACTGAATCACCCTAAAGGCCGAGCTCAGAGAAAGTCCAAGTTTAACATCCTTGGACCAAGGTCAGCCTTTCTTTTCTTTCAGCCATGTCTTTTGTGCCCTGGAGCACAGGGCAGTAGTTGTGCCCTGAGGAGAAGTGGGGGTCCTGAGGACTCAGTGGCAGCACCTGGGGACCAGCAATGGCTACCCAGGGCCCCTTCACCTTCAAGATGCCTGCGGAGTCCTGGCAGAGCCCAGCCACTGTCAGGGGAATGGGACTAGACAGCCAGAGGGCTGAAGAGTGAGTCGTGAGACTGGTTCAGGATTGCCCTTACCCACAGCCACAGCCCTCGCTGGCCACATCCTATCCCACTGCAAGGAGGGAGCAGGTTCGATTCTCTCCCTGCAGGAGAGAAAAGCAAGGTTTTGAGCTGTCTTCTCCTGCCTGTGAACCCACCACCGCCCCTTCCCACAGCTGCTGGCCCGGGCTATCCAGGAAGATGGTGGACAGCAAATTCACTCAGTGGCACTCTCTGCCCGGCTCCTGAGATCATGTTACAGGATGTTCACTCAGAGTTCCCTTTCCAAAGCGCTATCCTTCGTTTCGTATGTGTACTTAAGTATTATTTTCCTCCAAAGAGCGTTCCCCAAACCAGGACCTTTAGCAGGGACAAGAGAGGGGCGGCCAGCCTAGAGACAGCCAGGAGTCCCTTTAAAATGTCTGACCAACCTCGCTGCAGCCAAGCAAGTGGCCGGGATCGCCCGCTGCATCCCTCTGCAGACCTGGCTGGCCAACCGCGGGAGGCGGGTCCAGGGCTGCGCGGTGCAGCCCTTTGCGTGCGAAGTCTGGTCGCGGTCCCGCCGGCGCAGGTCAACAGCCGCCCGAGGATCGGCTCCCGCGCCACGCCCGGCGCCGCGGGGACTCGGCGCCGCCCCGGGAACGTGCGCCCAGGAAAGCAGCCAGCCGCACCTGGCTCTGGGCGCGCGCGCACTGGGATCACCTGCCGCGGCGCTGGGCTCCCCTCGGGCCTTAGGCAGAGAAGACCCGAGTCCCAGCGGCTTAGAGGGATCCTCAGGCCCACAGTGCCCAAGGGTGGATAGGTAAAACCCGTGCAGCTGTGTGATGCACGCTTGAGATTGGTGACTTTGCCATTTGTAAATCATACTCAGTCTAAAGGAAAAGAAAGCGGCATAGCTGCCGGGCTCCCCTTTGCTTCCAACTTGCTGGGGTTTAAGCGATGAGGTCCCAGGTACACATGACGGCGCCCACCAAACGAACTGCTGCCGGCGAGGGGGCCGGGACGCCCCTTTCTGCGTTCAGCTGCGCAGTGAAGATCCGCGGTATGTCCACCCAGCTCCACATGGGCCATAAGACCCCCTGGGCCTGTCTTCTTCCTGGTGCAGGGGGCATGATGACGATGGACTCGGGGCACTAGAGAAATGGTGGGAGCAGCGTCTAACCCACATAATGGCCCTGTGGTCCCTCTCTCAGCACCACGGATGAGAACATCTCCGAGAGCCCCAGGAAGACCCAGAGCTAACACCTACCCCACCTCCCTACTGTCAAACCGGTCACCTGGAAAGAGGGGCTGCCAAGGGCACAGCCTGGAGGGGCTGAGTTGTTTTTGCCATCAGTCGAGGGCCCAGTCCTGTTAAGCAATGCCATGCAGCTTAAAGAAGAAATTGATTGGCAAAGTCAAATCCTTAATCAATTAGCTCAAGGAAGAGACTGCACCCCGGCCGGGGCTTTCTAGAAAACATCTTACCTCTTTCAACCATAAAGTCGAGAAAGCAGAAAATCAAAGATCAAATTGGATTTTGAGGACTGGCTGAATTTCTACACTGGTAAAAGCTTTTCTAAAGAAAAGTGGAGCATTGATCAGGAAGGAATAGGATCTAGAAACAGAATGGAGAGATGGGAGATTTGAAAAAGTTGGGGTCCTCTGAATCATCAGTCCTCAAAGAGCCCCCTCTGTCCCTGGAAACCCCTCTTCTCCTGTCCCTGAAGCATTTTGTGGAGACACAATGATCCCTTTGCCTTGTTTACAGGAACCACCCTGAAGCAGCACACCAGTTCCCCATGCACATCTCCCTCTACGGTGCCCAGCTCAGATGTAGCTACATCCTAGTCTGCTTCAGAAGAAAGCGTTCCATCAGTTTGCCATTGCTGTAACAAGATTCCTGGTGTGCAGTACTATATAAAGGAAAGAGGTTTACTTACCCCACGGTTTTGGAGACTGATAGTCCAAGATCAGGTGGCCCCATTGGTTCAATCTCTAGTGAGAGGTGTCAGGTGGCGTCATGGTGACAACATGTATGAAAAGGAGAGATAACATGGTGATACAGGGAAGCAGGGCACAGGTAGAGGCCAGGTTCACTCTTTCAGAACAACCCTCTCTCCAGAATTAACCAAGGTCCTGCAAGAACTGCCAGCGTCTCTCCTGAGGGTGACACTCCTTATGACCTAATGACCTCCCACCTCTTATAGGTTCCATTACCTCTAACATTGCCACACTGAAGATCAAAGTTTCAACACATGAACCTCAGGGAGACACACTCACACCATATTGAAGCCATAGTAGGGGGTTGGTGGCAAACTCAAGCCAGGGAGGAGAAGGGTTAGAAACCACCATAAGCTCAGGAGTTTTGTTGTGCAATACTGGGGACTAAATCCAGGGCCTTCACACTGAGCTACATCCCCAGCCCTTTTGTAAAATGTTTTTTATTTTGAAACAAGTTCTCACTAAATTTCCTAGGCTAGACTCGAACTTGTGATCCTCCTGCCTCAGCCCCCCCAAAGTGCTGCGATTACAGGTGTGCACAATACCTGGATCAATTTCAGGATTTTCCTAATCTTTATTCATAAATTTAGGGAAAATACATGTTGGACTGGAATGTGAGGCCATTTAACAATGGACAGAACATCATCTTGGTCAGGAGTTACTGATACAGATATTTGTAAAGAGATGCCAGATGTATACACTAGCGCAGGAAGCTGGGAATGACTTGTGAGCCTCAAGAAACGGACCGTCGGGCCCCTCGTGATGGTTCCCAATGTGCTAAGTCTCAGCTGTGACTCAACCTGTCCACTGTATACAGGGTTATCTAACTCACTTAAAATCCCATGACCAGTTAGAAATGGTTTATATGGGACTAGGTCTGACAGGGTCCTGAAGGCACAAACAAGTGTCATTTGGAGGTGGCTTGGTCCTCACGTGCCGCCCCTGGCCTCTTCGTAAATGTGATGGGGCCCCAAACAGAGTCCCGCGAATCTGTGGCTAGGAGAGGAAAAACCACAGAGACTCACTCACAGTGGCCTGTGTGACAAGCTGGTCAGTTCTAAATAGGATTCTGGGATGGCAGCTTCTAGTGAGGAGAGTGGCAAAGGGGGAGCCTCTCACGTACCTTTGTGTTCCCTTCGTTTGGAAGGAAAGAAAGTATGCAAGAAACTCTTCCAATTCATGAGCAGTGACAAAAGGTCTGGCCAAATAGTCAAGAATTTGAAGGAAGCAAGATGGGAGGTTTGGTGACAGAGGTTTGGGGAGACATAGATGATTCAACTCCTAGAATGGACCCAATTTGAAAATGAAAGAAAATGTGATATTTACACACAATGGAGTACTACTCTGCCTGAACAAAGGATAAACTTGAGTCATCTGTAGGAAAAGGGATGCACCTTGAGACCATAATGTTAAGTGAAATAAATCAGACACAAGCGTAAATATCACATGGGTTCTCTTGTATGAGAATCCCAAAACATAAATAAAGAGCAGAAGAGAAGATAGATAATAGGAAGTAGGGAGATAGATCCTTCTCAGATGCAAGGGGTATTAAGAAATAGAGGGGGGAGGGGAAGGAGATGAAGAAAAGAATTGAGATGTATTATGTATGTATACCAAATCCCCACGGGCAATGTAATCATTATGTACTGCAAATGTGTGATACTAGAAAACATCTTTTAAAAAAGTGTGGGTTACAATGCTGACTGCAGACATCAGTCCTGGCAAAATACTGAAGCCGTGCTGTAGGGCACAGGCCAGGGCGGGGACTAGATGTGAAAGTCAGTGGTCCTCCTAGGAGCCTTGTCTTCCTTCGTCCACTCCAGGGGTGGACGCTGAAGGAAGACCACTGCAATCCTGCGTATGGGCAGGACCCCTCTGTCTGCGCCCTCAGGAAGGGGGATAGAGTTGTGCTGTGCAAGGTGCCTCATCCCTGTCAGGTACTGGCTGAAGACAGCATGGACCCCGAAGTGGAAACCAGAAGATCATCCAGGGTTTTTTCTCCAGGGGAAGAAAGGAGAGCCGCAGCCTGTATATCCCTTTATGTGCCACGTTTGTATGTCCATATTTTAATGTGCTGTCTTTCTTTCCTTTCTCTTTATTCATTCTGCTATGCACAGAGCACAAGATTATGGTTCACTCTGCCCTGCAGCCCAGAGATGGTAGAAAACTGACACAGCTTTGTGACTCAGCCAGAGGAGGACATTACTCAGAGATCCTGGTGCACGACTCAACGAAGCACAGAGCACCAAGGTTGCTCCCCTTGGAAAGGGGACATGTGAAGTATTTTACTGTATAAGGAGTAGCTACACTTCTGCAACCAAATGATAACATTTTAAAAAGTGAATATGGGGTAATGCACAGATGAACTTTGTTTTTTCTTTTGGCTTTCCCCCATCTGAACTCCTTCCAAATTTAAGAAAAATCTATTATGTGAGTCTTGGCAAGGGGCAATCCTAGCTAGCCCACGGGCACAGGATCTCAGCTCTGCCAGCTAGATATTTCCATGGATCACCTCGATGGTGCCCGGTGTCTAGGGACCAGCATTAGAACTCATAGCACCTGAACTGAGCTGTTCCCCAGGTGTGATTAGGCCATATCCCAGGCCTCTAGCTTTCTTAGATCCAACCCATTTCCAAGCCTGATTCTTGTATAGCTACTGCGATTTCCTTAATAGCTTTCTGTTAATATCCTCTTGAATACTGTTAATTGCAACCAAAGATTCAACCAGCCCTTCTCATCTCAGCCTTTCCTTTTGGTGTTGGGTAGGGGAAAATATTAGTTCCAACTATGCATTACCATCCCTGGAAAGAAGGCGCTTTGAGAAGGACTGAACATTACACAGGTCTTCCACAACAATATTCCTTTTATTAATATTAATCACAGTTACGAGGTCTTATCCAGCAGAAAGAACAATTTGCATTATGTAGAACTACATACAAAGACATAAAAACAATGAAACATACACATACACCAACCACCAACCCAACTAATCTCAACCAATCAAACCACTGAATGTGTCTTCTATTTTGATCATCAGTGCTTCGGAAGAACATACACAGATCCAGCACAAGGTTGGCTTTCCTGGTCTTAGAGCATTCACAGAGCAGGAGATTCACCCTTGGAAGCAACTAAACATGTAAACTCGGACAGCAGGAATTGATGACACAATGCTTGAATGCCTGGCTCTTGGGCTATCTGCCTTCTTGGCAGAGTCTGCTCAAAATCCCTCGGGCTCCTTGACCAAGGTGAACAGAGGCCCCCACTGTGCTGAAGCAGACAGGTCCGGCCCGCCTGGCTGGAGAAGCTATGTGTGTGAAGAGTAGGTTGACGTCTAGTCTAGGTCCAGTTGTTCTTTATGGTCCTTTCGGAATAGCTTGGCTAAAACGTACTTGAAAAGGGAAAAGTAAAAATACCTCTCTTCCTTCTACCTCTCTTCCTGTCCCATCCTAGGCCCTCTGACCAGATTCCAGAAAAACTCACTGCAGCTCTAGGGTCCTTGGCCAGGTGATGGATTACAGAATGGTCAGCAGGGAAGGAGCCACCGGTAGATTTCAAACGTCCTCTCTTCGCTCAAGTTAACCGAAGTAGTTCCCTCCATTAGTTAGTGAACAGTTTGCGTTCTAGCAGTTTGCTGGTATCCTCAAGTCTCTTAGAAAGATGGAGCCCGTGAGCTTATTAAAATTAAAGCCTAGGAGTTTGGGAAGCACGGCAAACACTCTGTTCTTGGAACCCAAAGCTACACTCTGCTTTTCACAGGGTTCACTGTGTGCACAGTTGTCCTAATTTCTGAATCCCTTTAACATCAGTAGGGAAGATTTTTGCCTTAAAAAAAGGACAAAGGGACTGGCTGATTTCCCTTTGTCTGTGATCCCTTTCACGCCCATCTCCCTGGGGGAGGGAGAGGAAGGCTGGCTCAGCCTCGGAAGAGGGTGCTGTGCTCACAGTACTCCGGTCCTGCCTTCAGGGGATAGAGGATCTGCCCTGAAGGAGCAGAAGGACCACCGGCCAATCTGCTCTAAGCCCGAGGCCTACATGCGGGGCTAGGGGGGGGCGCCCTTCTCCTGGGAGCTTACTTCTGTGGAGTTGCCGTTGAGTCTAGTGAGGGAGACTAAGGGAGGAAAGGAGAGGTTTCCCTGATCTGTACATCCTTGACAGTCCCACCAAACAAAGAGTCATTCAGTGGGCAGAACAAAACTCCATCGTTCCATGTCACCTTGAGATTCTAAAGAAAGCCAGCATCTCCCTCAAAAGCAAAGTAAAAATGGTCAAATTATCATCAGAGCTGATCCGGATAATGAGATGAAGAGGAGAAAAAGGAACAGTGTTTTACTGTGAAGAAAGAGGCTCGCCGTCCCGCAGAAGTCTGGTGTTGCCTTTCCTGGGTTCTGTAGGGCCTCGGTGCTAGCCCAGCCCCACATCCAGTGACATCATCACCACGAAGCCCAGGACGGATGCCCAGGACGCCAGCTTCCCATTACCACTAGGAGAGAAGGAGAGGAAGAACGGTGAGACCTCAGTGTCTCCTGAACCCCTGTCGAGGCCAGAGGCCTCTTCTGCAATGTCCATCTCGGGAGGGAGAGAGCCTAGAGTCACCTACATCATCAAGGGGGCAGGGGACCTGCTTACGCTGCTGCTTAATATCACCCGTGCCTTCACCCCTGCCCTCTCCTCTCCATCAGTCCCAGAGAGCACAGGTGTCTAACCCTGGGGTGAGTGCAGACAGGGCAGGTGCGGCAGGGGGTCTTGGGTAGCAGGTTGGGTAGGCTGGTCCAGGGACATGCAGGAGGGCAAGCTCCCCACCTGATCTGGGCTTCCGGGATGATGTCGTCCATGACCACGTAGACCATGGCGCCAGCAGCAAAGGCGAGTGCGTAGGGCAGGATGGGCTCCGCCAGCACTACAGCAAAGGCACCAAAAAGCCCAGCCAGGGGCTCCACCATGCCGCTCAGCTGTCCGTACCTAGGGAGGGAAGGGAGGGAGACACAGGCCGCTGGAGGGAGGGCCAGCGGACACTCCACACTCCTAGACTTTTGGTTCAGCCCCAGGAAATGGAGGTGTGTCATTCTGCGTCACACCTGAGCAGGGCAGTGCAAAAGCAAGTCATGGTGTTACAACAACCTCCTCTTCCTCCTTGGCTCCCTGTGAAATGGGTACGGTGGACCTCACCCACAATTTCCTCTAGAGCTTTACGTTTTAGACCGTGTCTTTTAAGCCTGACAGCATTACTGAGACTTAATTCACACAGCCTATGGCACATCTATTTAATATGTACATTTGGTGGTTTTTAACATATTTACAAGGTTGTGGCAACATCACCACTGATTCCAGAACATCTTCATCACTGCAGAAAGAACCTGTGCTTGCTGGCAACTAGTCCTGGTTCCTTCCTCCTCTTGGCCCCTGGCAACCACAAATCTATTTTTTTTTCTCTGTTGATTTACTGCTTCTGCACATTGCATGTAAATAGAATCATGTAATATTGATCCTTTTTGACTGGCTTATTTCACTTAGCAGAATGTTTTTGAGGTGCACCCATGAAGCACATGTGTTTTTTATAGACAAAGAACATTCCACAATGTGGCTGCACCCCACCCCTCACGGGGTGCCTACCGGGAGGGACAGGACACTGATCGGGGTGGGGTGGGCACTTCTCAAGCTGTAGCTGGCATGTGTGGGGGTTCAGGCCCCAACTGCTACCCTTCTGACGGGGTGGCAATGACCCACCTCTGCTAGAGAGGTAGTCCCACCTGGCCACACGTGTACTGACAGCCCGCCCCTCCAGCCCTGGATCCAGGTAAGATTTTTCCCTTGAAGAAATTCCTCTATTTGTGCTAGCAAGAATGAAT
>PVJO010029089.1:0-17331 GCA_004026905.1 Hystrix cristata | reverse complement strand
ATGACTAAGGAGCAAGGGATGTGTGCAATACATTCACTGTTATAATTAAGCAAAGGAAGTCAAAATTCTTGGAAGTCTGATATAAAATGGCTTCAACAGGAATTTAGAGATTTGGAGATCTCCCCATATTTCTATTAATTAACTTCATGAAACAGTTTCAGAGGCTAAAGCTTTATCAAATTAAGATAGAATGAATTCATTCTACATGATTCTGCAAACTCCCAATACTGCAGTTGAAGGTAAATAAACGCTCTGAAGAAGCTTGAGCTAGTCACTGAAACATGTCTTCGAAATACTATGAAAAAGGAAGATAAGTGATATGGCAGAATCTACCACTAAAAACTTGGTTTTTAAATAAAATTCAGTTCCTTTGCATCAAGTACAGTCTTCTAAATTATGTAACTAAAACTAGACTGTTTAGGAAATAAATTCCCCAGACACATCATAATCCAGGTAGATACTTATGTTTTATTTGAACATTTTATTTAGAGGAAACTCATCAGAGGCTGAGTCAAATACACTCAGCTTATTCTTCTAATAGTTTAGATCACTTAGAGAGTGGAGATAAGTGGAACGATTCCGTCCCTTGTTCCCCAAAGTCTGCAGTTCTCATGTGATAAGCCAAAATAGCAAGGGAGAGAGAATGAGATTGGAGTGCATGGTTCTGGGGCTAAGCTAGTTAGATTGGGTACTTAGAGGCAAACCTCTTACTCGACGTTCTCATATAGCACTAAAGAAAGGAAACTAAAACACCAGCATTTCCTTTCTCGAACAGTTGTCCATCTTGAGCTTCTTGCTAATACCACTGCTCTTTCTTGTCCCTTTCTTCACCTGCTCAGAAGAGAGGAACATCAGGAGAAATAGTGGAAGAAATGTCTCTTTTACATCCATTTAAGTGATGCATGCCTGTGAGCAGAATATTTGGTAGGAACAGAAAATAAGTCTTCAGTCATGTAATAACATAGGAAAATAATTGTTTTATACCTATAATTAAAACCAGAACCTTTAGAGGGGGCACCTAGGTAAATACTTGGCAGTAGAAAATGAGGCCTCAGGGGTCAGACTGTCCTCTGAAAAAAACAAGGATAGAAATGTGTCTATATGATGAAGATGAGACAGATGGGGAAGGGGCGGCAGGGGAAGCCAGAGACACAGCAGAAGGCCAGGAGGTGCACAGGGTCACTTGTCAGAGTCTTTCAATTTTTTAGGAAAATTCACAACAAACCCACCAAATACTCGATTTGAGTAAATTTTACCCAGAAACCAATACTAGGGCAAAACAGTAAATTAAAGCAAAAACTGCAAAGCCACCATTTAAAGGCAAGAACAGACTGTGAACACACGAGCCAGTGACATGAGGAGAATTCTCCAGAAAGCTCAGAGCCCTAAAGAAGAGTCAGATTCGAGGTCGGAGATAACTTTGTTCTCAAGGTTAGAGAAGTACCAGGGATTCGTTGAGGACAAATTTTCTAATCTATGTTTTGTTTCACAAGGGATCTTTACCGCAAGTCAAGAAGGGGAACGTGAGTGAGGAACTCAAGGTATTTTATCTATAAGCACACTTCCCTGAGTATAAGTACACCTTAAATGTCATTTTACCTTTTTATGTGCATGTAAATAGCTATTATTTCAGTTGCTGGAATATTAGTCATAACATCTAATGATGTGGAGATTGTTGCCTTATAAAACTCACAGCTGGGTAGCTACATGGCTCAAGGCAAAAGCCTATTTTAAAATCCATTGCTTTAGGAGGAGAATGTTTATTAAAACATATATCTATTAAAAATATATGATGCATCATTGGGCATTCTCTCTGTTGCGATGCCAACCACAGTTTTTCCAGCAAGGGCTTTTGAGTTGATACCTTAAAGCCTGGCAAGGTCCGCGCCTCGTCATTTACCAGTCCATCAAAAAATAAATAAATCCCAATAACCAGAAAGTAAATCACCAAAGGCGCCTGCACAGCAGCCCATAAACTCATGTTTACACAGGCTCCGCGGGGGAGCTGTTGCTGTCAGTCAAACATTTCTAAGCTTGTAGGAAAGAGTGTTCAAAAAGGAATAAATGCTTGATCTCCTTGTAACAGACGTCAAATGAATTAATAATATGGGTACAGTAGAAGGGGCTGACATTTGTAAAATACAGAAGTGAGATGGGGACCAAAAGCAAAGACCAGCAACTGGGATAATAAGGGCTGAATAAACATATAGAAAGACTGGATTTCATGTAATTAAGCTAGCATTTACTGTCAGTAGTTCTCAACAATGTTACTTAAGGTATAGAGGAAAACAGATTTTTCACCAATTTAACAGCAACGAACTAAGTATAATGTGCAGGGATAAACTTCCAAAGAAAGACTCTTACCTTTCTAAAATATGTCACTAATTCAATCATGAAGTCCAGCCCTGTGTAAAAAACAGATTACCTAGCCAGGTGTGGTGATAGCTGCCTGTAATCCCAACTATTTGGGAGGCTGAGGCAGAAAGATCATGAACCCGGGAAATTTAGTGAGACTCCGTCTCAAAAATAAATAAATAAATAAAAAATAGTTTATGTAATATATGGATTTCCAATTACTTAATATACACACCACTGAAGATATATATAGATATAGATATAATTAGTGTGGATGCAGCAGAAACATAAGCATATGTCACACTGAATTAAAGTCCTTTAATTGTGCTTATTTTTCTTTCTGCCACCCTACTTTGCACAATTATTTTGCTTTACCACTGTACCAGTCAGAACAAGCAAAGAAAGGCAGAGATGAAAATGTTCAAAAGGGTGAAAGCAGCCAAGCACTTGGAAGTGTTTTTTTAAAAGGTTAAAATTTGAGAGTTAAAATAAGGCTTATTTTTTTACTTTCGACTATTCCAATTCTCTGTCCTTTGCCATCAAGGGCTGTAGGAGTGATGCAAAGGGTCGCTGCTGGGGACACAAAGGCCCAGTCCCTTCACCTCTAGTCAGGTCATCTCTGAAAGACTCTTCAAACTTCAGAGCTTCATGTGGCATCAACTTAAGCCTCCACTACAACTGTATCACATTTCAATTTCTCCTTCTGCCCAATCCTGCTTCCTGAACAGGTACTGTTTCTAGAAGAAGCAAATCTCTGGCTCAGGATTGACTCCTAAGAATATGACCTACAACAGTTTCCTTTCTCACTGTACCAAAATTGAAGTGAAACACAGACAGGGAAAGCCTGATTGAGAGCTGCCCGATGTCCGTCCATCACGAGGTTTTCGTGTGTACGCCCCTCTCTGTTGGTCCATACCCTGTTGCCAAGAGTCACCTTTCCTTAAATGAGAGAGAAAGATAGCACACTGAACTTTACAGAAAAGTGGGGCTGGGGAAAGCAGACAAGGAAAAATTCAATAACACAGCAAATGACTCAACATCATCTCATTCACTACTCCATGACTTTCCTGGGGCCAATCTCGGTCATATTCCTGGAGCAGGAAGAAGAAACAGAACTGCAATTAAGTAATTTATGAGTCCTCCTAATAGGAAGCAATATTCCAATTCTAACCAGTTTCCACCTCAGTAAATCAGTAACTCCCTTGAATGAAGCTGTCTCCTACGGCGCATCTGGGACCTGCTGGTGACTGGACATTTCTAAGCATTTTTATCTCAAAGTATTTATTGCAAGGTCCAAATCGTTTTCACTCACCAAGTCTTTTCTCCAACAGACAGGTTGTACTGCGGACCCCTGACAGTTTGGGGATCCTACATTCCTAGAGCACCTGCAAACTGTGAAAAACTGCAAAATTCAGATACGGTCAGAAAAATGCCTAGAAATGCCTATTTTTATAGTTTAAATCCTAAATATGCTATGTCTCCCTCAGTTATACGATGTAATAAAATACTGTATGAACAAATCTTTAGGAGGTGCAGGGCATTTCGGTGGCGTTTAGGGATCTTAGAGCTTTAAAAAGAACAAACCGAGAACACTCGAGACAGCTACATGCAGCACAGCAACCTGTTATGACGCAGGAATAAGGTCCATCTGCCGGAGATGAGGTACAGGGCAGCAGCCGATCAGCAGCAAGAAGAACTGAACGACGCCCTCGGAGGGGCTACTTGCAAACCTCCCTCCAAAAGAACAACTGAGGAGGGTATTTGCAGGTTCCAAGACACTGCGGGCGTTTCCACAAACAATTATCTGTTAGGTTCTAAGGAAAAATCTGCAGATGACTGAGGCTCCGAACTCTGAACTGTGACTTGGCGGGGATATACTGCACAAGGTAAAATTACTCTCTCACCCTTAGAGTTATTCATTTGGATTTATTTGGGGATAAATGTTTTCAAAATGTAAATTTCTTACTTTAGTAGCCATGATCTATCAGTTTTCTATTGGTGTTACACCAAATCACCACAAACAGTGTGGCTTAAAACCATGCAAACTCATTATCTCACAACCGTGTAGTTCAAAAGTCTGAGTCGTGCTTTACAGGCTAAAATCAAAGTGCTGGCAGGACCAAGTTCTTTGTAAGGACTCAAGGGGAGATTTCAGTCCCTTACCTTTTCTAGATTCTGCAAGTTTTCCATATTCCTTGGCTCCTGGCTCCATCCTGACTCTTTGAAGCTAACAATATACTGTAGCATTTTCAAACGCCTGGTTAAGCTTCTGTCACCATTTTCTCACCCTGACACTCCCGCGTTCCCTGCTCAAGAACCCCTGTGAGTAGAGTAAATCTGCGGGCTAATCCCTTAGTGTAGGATCTGCAAAGATCCTTTGTCATGTTAATTAATCTCAGAGCTTCAACCATTAAACGTGGACAACTTTGGGGAGTCCATTTTTCAACCCACCTTACACAACTATTCATTTTACCAAGGAAACGAAAAATAATTCCTTATCTAAAGTCTCCCGTTGAACTGGTTCTAAGCTTGAGGTCACAGTCCTACCCCACAAACATCGGTTCAGGCGCTTCTCCATGCTGTCGCTGCACAAACACCGTGTTCACAGAAACTCATCTATTCAGCTGCCTAGATACTGCTGACTCAGGCAGGAGCCACACAATCAGTGACACTAGATTTAGGGAAATCTCCCAGATTTATAGGTATAGACAGCTGGGATCACGACCTGCTTCCAAAAAGGCAAAAGCCAAAACAACTTTGTGACTGAAGGTACACTCAAATGCTTTCAAGCATAATCCAAGAATTGAGACAAATGAAGTTACAGAATTTGACTGCAGGCAAGGCTCTTAAGGGACCAACAATGAATTCTCTCTCAGGGAGAAAACTAAGGAGCAGAAAGAGAAAGTCAAGTTCGCCAACTTCTGAGTAGTGAAGCTGAGACTTGGCCTCCTTACATTGTGTTTCAGGGCAAAGAAGAGCAGAAGATGATTGAAAAAAAAAAAAGGAAAGAAAAAAGAAAAAGAAGGAGAGAAGAAAAGCTTAAAATGATGTGGGCATCCATCTTGCATCAGACTTACACAAGTCACAGCCAAATGTTACATCGTGTCATCCTTACAAATACGGTATCCCGGGCTGGGGATTTAGCTCAATGGTTAGAGTGCTGGCCTTGCAAGCACAAGGCCCTGAGTTCGATCCCCGGCACCAAAAAAAGAACTGTACCCTCGGTGATACAGAGGTATTGGCCTGATTTTTTTACACCAGGAACCAAGACTCAAAGATGCCTGGTGTATATCCACTAAACTTCAAACACCTGACACAGTCAGATCTTGATTAACAAATATAAAAGCAAAGAGGGATGAAAATTGTACATAATTGAAAGCCCTGGTTAAAACTAAGCTAGTCTAAAACCTGATACCAAATAATTTATATAAACACATTTACCCATAATTATATCTAATATTTAGGAACACATTTACCACTCCACAGATGTCCAAAAGTGTAAAAATAACCCTAGTGCAACTCATTAGGAACACTAAACACCACATGTTTCACTTGATGAGAAACTGCTAAAAGCTCGCTAATAAATAATCTCACTTCCATTTGCTCCCTGGCTAATCTCTTATTTTTTTAATGTTAGAGCAGAACTGTAAGGTAGAAGAGTAGTCTCTGCTTCAGTTTGCCTCTTTCTTCTCATTCTCACTTCATCCAACCTGTCTTTGTAGTTCTTGAATCCACAAGCCTTCTAATTCTATTGGGTTTTGCTTATACTAAACCATAGCTCCCTCTTGGAGAGTCTGTTGGTTCAGGGCTGGATCCAGAACCAACCTGCTGTCGAGATGGAGGGGTCTAATGCTCACCAGACAACTGCAAGCAATGAAAGCCACCAGGTATCTGGATGTTCACGCTCATCTAGGGCAATTTTTATGTTAGGCTCTTCAAATACATATTATATGAATCCAAAAAAGAGAACACAACCCAATTAATTAAATGATGAGCACAGCTAAAAAGCTGGGGTGTGAACTTAGCTTTCCAGGGTTCCGAAGCCTCCGGACACACAGAAATATGTACTTGGAAGTTGGCTTAAACCATCTACAAACCCAGCACCACTATGAATTACACTACAAAATAAAGCAAAAATTCAGATATGAAGTAAATTTTCATTTTAAAAATTACAAATTGGTATTTACTTTAAAAATATTCATTGAGATGTGCTCTACAAGTGCCCAAAATAAGCCTCCCTCCATCCTATCACACACACACACACACACACACACTGCTGACTTTTTCCATCACTCCTCATTAGGAAAGTCTTAACAAAATGTCAAGATAAGGCACAATAACCCTTTATCCTCTCACTGCCACTGTAGGGCTATTGTCAACAGACTTGTCATTTGTTAGAAGAACAGAATAACGTTTATCTTTCAGATTCTGGACACCTTCTTTGGTTCACTGATCAGCTCTGTCATTTACTAGTTATGGGATTCTGAGCAAGTTTTTTGAACTTTCTGTGCCTGAGTTTTCTCACCTGAAAAGAGAAGATCAGAGTGTCCTCCTTCTAGAACTGCTGAATAGAATGTGTGAAATACAAGTAAAGCATTTGGGAAGGCTCCAGCACGTAGCACGTCCTACACGAGCATTTGCTCTTGCAGTAGCCCCCCGCCCCGGGTTCAGTTGCTCATAGCCAGCTGCATTCTGAAAATATTAAATGGAAAATTCCAGAAATAAGCAATTCATAAGTTTGAACTGCACGCCATTCTGAGTAGTATGATGGTATCTCACCTCATCCTGCCTGGGACATGAATCGCTCCTTTTCCTGGTATATCTGTGCTATTTTTGCGAAGGATCCATCACTCACTTAGGAACCATTTAAATGAACAGATTGCCTCTCAGGGCCTTTCTTCGAGTAACTCTTATTTTACTTAAGGGACCTAAAATGCAAGAATAGTGATAGAAAAGAGACACCCGGGAATAAAGTACAGAAGGACAGATATACTCCAATGTGCAATGCTCCAGGACATACGGGAGAAAAAACATGGTATATACATACAGGGCTCATCACTATTCAGAGTTTCAGGCATGTACTGGAGGTCTGGGAATGTACCCTCCATGGACAAGGAGGGATTCCTCTATTCTAATTCCTACATTTCTGAAAATGTTCAACAAACTTTAAAAATTGAGCTTATCAAAATTTACAGAATCAGATCCAATCTTCCTTGCAAAATACATTTCACTGATTCAACAACTACTTAACACCAAGCAGGTGCTAGAAATTCTCCTAGGCAATGAGGGAGCAATGATAACCAGAGGCCTGGGCATGGCCCACATAGAGTTAAATGCCCACTTCATAAAGTAGACCAGTTGTGTTGAGAGAAGTGGTTTACCCAAGGCTAGGCGGACAGAAAATAGTAGAACTCTGCCCAAACTCCTCTTCTGGCCTAAGTATAGTACTTGCTTTTTAAATCTGTTTTAAATTATTCAAGGTAGATAATTGCTCATACTCAATATCAAGGGGAAAGCCAGACAATCTACAAAAACCATAGCTTTTTCAACTCATCTAGACAGCTAAGGACACAAGTAAAGCTAAACTAGCTTAAATCAAAGCTTAAATCTACAGTTATACTCCTATTCCAGGAGATAGGAGATCCTGTAATGAAAAGGCAGAACCAACCACAGAAAAGGAAAAAGGATATGAAGCTTAAAGAACTATATGTGTGGCACCTGTGTGTGGACTGGTCTGCCACGCTGGCATTCCAAGAAACCCTAGCCACACAGTGAGGCCGTATCCACCAGCCGACCCTCACTCCAGCCCTTCGCCAATTACATGGGAGTAATACACTAAAGACTACAAACGAGCTAGGAAACCTTACAGCCATGTTCCTGAGGCACATGAGGACTTCCCCAACTGCACTGTAGCAACCCAAGAAGGCTGGAGTCAGAGAACAACGGCTGAAAGAAATCTGTCAAAGAAAATCTGGCCCTCCCCTTATGTCATTCCAGTTGCAATTTAAGCCAAAAGTAAGGCAGGATGACAGGGAGACATTCTGCAAGACACAGGAGGACTTCATTAAATCCAAGGCACTGGATGCCAAAGGCTGAAAGCAGAGCAACAGCAAGAAAGACCTCCTGACATGCAGGAAATCAAGAGCAGTAATGCACTGAGAAGCCCCTAGCAACCAAGGCAGAAGGGAAGTATAAACAGATCTCTGAGATCGTGCCAATGCTCAGATTACAAGGTCCAAACATAGGAAAGTCCTTATTCTGCCCTCAAAACATTTTAAGTCAATGGCAAACCCATGTACTATAACTAAAGCTGAAAAATACCCACTGTTACGGTTTAGATCTGGGATGTCGCCCAAGAGGCTCTTGCACTCACAGGCAAGGTTTGGGGAAAGTAAGCCCTGGCCAGAAACACAGGTCACTGGGGCTGACCTGGAAGAGTTCATTTCCCTGCTTGTTCCTTTTCCCTGTTTCTCTACTTCCTGGCTGCCATGATGTGAGCAGCTTTCCCCAATGCAGGACCTTCCACCCTGCTGTTTTAAAGACAGAGCCAGTCAACACAGACCGAAACTTCTGAAACATGAGCCAAAACATGCCTCTCCTCCTTTAAATTGTGGGTGTCAAGTATTTTGTCCCAGTGACAAGAAAAGTGACTAAGACACCAACATACCACAAGTATACATCAGATTCCCTAAACTAAAGCCTGACAAAAAAAGGGGATACGGCTTTCCTGGTATAAATACTAGTTGTTTCATTTTCTACACTTTTTTCCTCATAGTGTTCAACACACAGAAAAAAATTATGAGACACAGAAAGAAGGAAGAAAATATGAACGATAATCAAATGAGAAAAAATGCCTAGGTATTGCAAGTGTCAAGAAATGACTTTAGTAAACTATGATAAATATGACAAATAATTTAGAGGATGAGTGGACAACATGTATGGATAGATGAAGAATTTCAGCAAAGAAATGCAAACTATAAGAAGAATTAGACTGCAGTGTCAGAAATACTAATATAATATCAGCAATGAAGAATGCATGTTATGAGTTTAACAATAAATTATTAACAACAGAAAAATGAAACAGTGAACTGGAAAATAGGTCAATTGTCCAAACTGCAAATAAAAGAGAAAAAGGTGAAAAAATTAGAACAGAAACTCCATGACGTGTGGAACAATACTAATTAGACTAGTAAACAATTAATTGTATCCATGATGGGTAAAATAATATCAGAAGACATGAAGGCCACACATTTTTCAAAACTGATTAAAAAAAAAAAACTCAAGCCTCAGAATCAAGACTTCTAGTAACCCCAAAAAAGGATTCACATACACACACACACATGCACACACACACACACATGCACACACACATGCACACACACACATGCACACACACATGCACACACACACACATGCACACACACACATACATGCGCACACACACACACACACACACACACACCCCAGCAAGGCATACCATAGGCACACTGTTAAGGCCAAAAATGGCAGAAAAAAATTAAAAGCAGCCAAAGAAACAATAAACATTATATATAATGAAACAGTTATAATAATTCTGTCGGATTTCTCATCAGAAACAATAAAGGCTAGAAAAATGGAATAACATCTTTAAAGAGCAAAGATAAAAATACGTTCATCTGGAATTCTACATAAAATTCAAAATATGTTCTAAAAAGAACTGTAGGTTGTTTCATATTACATAAAAATGAATGACAATGACATTTTTGACCAAACAAAATTTATCTTCTCTAGCAGACCACACGACAAGAAATACTAAAAGAAATTTTTCGACCTACCAAGAAATTAAATCAGATGAATGCTGAACTCTACAGAAAAGAATAAAAAACACAAAAAGAGATTAATACTTGAGTAGCCATAAAAGTTTGATTTTTAATTCTTTGAAAGATTATTGCCCATTGGGTTTATCTGTAAAACTAAAATAAATAGCAACAGAAACACAGAAGGAAGGTTATATATGTAATTATATTGTTGCATGATTCTTACATTATTCATGAAGTGGTATGATATTATTTGAAGATAGATGGCAAGACATTAAATATGCAAACTGTCATCCTCAGACCAACTGCTGAAACCATTTTTAAGTAGCATAACTAAAAATTTAATGGAGAGATAACATAGAAATCTAAAAATACTCCCCTCACCCAAAAGAAAGCAGGTAAAAAGAAACAAATAATGGAGAAGGAATAATATAAAGCAAGTAGGAAGGCAGAATAGATAATTATCTATGAGTATCAATACCCACATTAAATGGAAATAGACTCTTCCAGTAAAAAGTCTAAAATTTCCAGATTCAATTTTTAAAATTAAACTCCAAATACATATTTAAAATAAAAACACTAAAAAGACCTGAGAGATTTAAAGATTATCTTAAAGATGTATCATATAAGTGATAAGCATAAACCTATCTAAACTAATATTAGACAAAGTAGATTCATGCCAAATTGTATTCCCAGAAATAAAGAAATTTCAATATTACAAAACAATCCTTTTAATAAGAACCACAAATTTATATTCATCTAATAGATTTTTAAAATATACGAAGCAAAAATTGATAGAACCAAAGGAGGAAATATACTAATTTACATTCATGGTTTGAGACTTACTTATCCCTCCCCCCAGAAATAGATAATATATACAAAACTAAAAAAGTTCAGAGAGTATATAAATATCTGGATAGTGCTATCACTCTACCTCATCCAACTGAAAAATGTAAAACACTACAAAGTATTTACTGTTTTCAAGTACACAAAGAACATACACCAAAACAGACAATATGCTATTCCTTAAATTAAGTCCCAACAATTTTTAAGGAGCCAAATAATTCAGAGTATTGTGTGTGCTATGATACCAATATGCTAGAAATCAATAACAATAAAATATAATATTGGAAAATTAACATCACATGGAAAAATCAGAAGACTGAGAAGTCTATGAGAAATTAGAAATATTTTGAACAAAAAAAAATTAACAGCATACCGAATTGTATGGGCTGCAGCTAAAATATTGCTTACAAATAAATCTTAAATGCCTATGCTTTTAGAAGATCAACATAAAATTTAATAAAGAAATGGATACAAATTTAATAATACACGTTTAATAAAGAAAATAATACAAATTATACAGTGACTTGTAGAAAATTCTTCATGAGGCCAGCTTAACTCTGAAAGAAGGACTTGACAAAAGCATTATAAGAAAGAAAAAACAAAAACTAATATTATTCATGGATACTTTTGTAAACGGAGCCAGTAATAATATTTTTAAAATACATCACGGTGAAGTAGGATACATCACACAAATTCAAGCCTGGTCTCACATTCAGAATACAAATCAATGTACATCTGCTTCTGATCATAAGGGAGCAACTGAACTAGATTCATCTGCGTAGATCAACGAGCAAAATGCAGGAAAAAAATTATAAAATGATGGTTTGAAAGTCACTAGACATCAAGCAATGAATAGAGATTCATAGAGATGGAAGGAAATGAGATAAACCTTGGGACTGGCCTACATTAAGGTTCTGAGAGTTTACAGAACCTCAAGATGGTAAGAGGGACTCCAGTAAGACTGTAAGAGGGACTCTAGGCAGAAACCAAGAGACTGCTGTGGTGCAGAGACCACACTGAGAGCTAGCGATATTAAGGAAGCAAGAGTTTGCTACACAATACTAGGAGGAGAGTGATGCACAAGAAAAAAAATCTATGATGGATCTGTCCTGCATATTTCACAAAGTACTGATCACCTCCGACCAAGGAAAGATTTACTTTGTGGAAACAGTGCCTGGTATTTGACAGGGCCCGGTAATGCCTGTTCCCCATGCCAGACCAGACTAGAAAACTTCAAGATTCGCAAGGTCTTGAACAGAGTCAGTATAAGAAAAGTTCCTACCTCAGCAATGGGAAACAACCCTAGAATAAGCACTGTTCGAGCCCCAACTAACAAATTTCAAAAGTAACCACACTGTCTCCATGTAACTTAATAGCATCCTAGAATAATAGTCAAGAATATTTAGAGGAATATGTAAACCGTAGGATGCCACAAGTTAAATTTGCATCTGGCATGAAGTCAAAATTTTTCAGGTATATATAAAAAGGTAGGAAAATATAACCTATAATGAGAAAACAGGAAATTGAATCCTAATCAAAATGACACCAGTTTATAGGTACAATTAACAGATGGGGATATTACAAGAGTTACTATAAACACATTCCACATGTTTAAAAAGTTAAGTAGAGACACTGCTAATATAAAAAAAGATCCAAAATGAAACTTTTAGAGATGAAAAACACATTGTGTGGGATGAAAAGCACACCAGATAGAATTAATGGCCAATTAAATATAGCAGAAGAAAATGTTTTATTTGCTAATGTTATGAACTGAAAACTATAAAAACTACCCAAAATGGAAACATGGAGAGTAAAGAGAATTTTTCAAATATGAATTGAGCATCTCTGAGCTGTGGGACAACTTCAAACCGGCTAGTATATGTGAAAGTGGAATTCACAAGAGAGAAAAGAAGCATAAAACAGAGAAAGTTTAAAGAAAGGATGGCAAAAATATTCTACACTTGATTAAAAGTTAGAATCTCCCAGATCTGAGAAGCTCAAAAAACATGAGTAAACACAAATGCAAGAAATATGAAAAATAACAGCAGCGCACTTCATAGTCTCAGTGCTTGAAACTAATTATGTAAAGAAAGAATTAAGAACAATCAGAGTAAACACACATATACACATACACACATTACAAACAGACACAAAATAAAGATAATGGCAGATTTTCCACAGGAAATAATTCAAGCAAGAAATCAACAAAGCAACATCGTAAAAGTATGTAGGAAAACTGTCAATCTAGTATTCTATATTCAGCCAAAATATCTCTCAAAAACAAGGACGAAACACACTTTTTCTAGATACAGAAAAGCTGAAAGAATTCGTCACCCACAAACCAACAAAGCACAAAAAAAGTTAAAAAGAAGTCACTCAGGCAGAGAAAGTGATACCAGGTGGAAATACGGACCTACACAAGGGACTAAAGAGCACCGAGAAGAGTAACCACTCAAGTCAATACATCAGATGCTTTTCTTAATATTTAAATCTCTTTAAAAGAAAATGGACCATTAACAAGAGTTATAGCCAGAAAGTATGTAGGTCACTACATATTTGCAAGCAAAACACAACATTTACTTTGTAACATTGAGAAAACTAAAACGAGAATGGATATATTTACATCAAAGTGGTTTCGGAATGAAAAATATTATCAAGAATACAAAGACCCCTTTATAATGAAAAAGGAGTCAAATCATTACAAGGATGAAATAAATGTAATGTTTAGAGATTTAATAACAGAGTTCCAAATACATGAAGAAAATACTGACAGAATTACGAGGAGAATTAGACAAATATACATTTATAGATATTTAAATATTATACCCTCAACAATAAAGAAAAATTACATAGAAAATCAGGACAAGAGATTTAATCACAAAAGAATATAAAAATAATTATTCTACACGAAAAATCCAGATTTAAAAAGAAAGTATATGCAATACTGTATTATTTTATCAAAGTGGTATGGAGAAATTTTAAAGTATTAAATTCATGTATTAGTTATAAAGAAGGCTCTCAGGTCAGTGACTTCAATTTCTATTGTAAGAATCTAAAGAAAGGTAAAATTTCTTGTTAGAAAAAAGGACCATTAACTATCAAGAGGTAAAATTACTACCAATCATGTATACACATTAAAATAACAAGAGAACTTCTACACAAGCTTGAACAATAAATTTTTTTTAAATCTGATGAAATGAACATAAATTTTAAAAGATGTAAACTACTAGAACTCACTCAAAACAAAATACATAACATGAATAGCCCTATATCTAGTAAAGAAATTGAATCTGTAGTTTATAAGCTTCAAAAAAAAAACTTCAGGCCTAGATGATTTCTCTAAGGAATTCTACCAAGCATTTACAAATCAATACCAACTCTACATAATCTTTTCCAGAAAATTGGAAAAGAAGGTACACGTCCCAATTTAAACTTTGACATTATCCCAATATCAAAATCATACATTACAAGAAAATTTCAGACCAACAGTCCTTATAAAGTAAATGTAAAATTTCTAGCAACATTTCAAAAACATTAGTGCGTATTAGTTATACAAAATAGTGGGCTTCCTTTTAGCACATTTGCATATAACACACTTTGATTATATTTACCCTTCATCACCTCCTTCCCCTTCCCCTTCCTATCCTCTACTTTTAGCAAATGCAATCTAAAAATATGCTTAAGGAGATAATTAAGATGAAATAAGGACATTTTGGTGAGCCTGACCCAATATCTGATGTCTTTATAAAAAGAGAAGATTATAAAAAGAGAAGATTAAGACAACCATATGAGGACATAGTGAAAAGGTGGCCATCTGCAAACTCAGGAGAGACACACCAAGAGAAAACAGCCCAGCTGATACTGTGACCTGGACTTTCAGCCTCCAGAATTGTGAGAAAATAAATTCCTGTTGTTTAAGCCACTCGATCTCAGGTATTTTGTTATGGCATCTTTCACAAACTGATACAGTCAATTACAGTGCAATTGAAAATCAATGTATCTCGTTACATATTTTAAAATAAGAAGTACAATTAGCCAAATTAACAAAATAAAGGAAAAATATTTATAATTATCTTTAAAAGTACAGAGAAAGTATTTCACAAAATTCAATGGCTATTCATAATTGAATATTCTCAAAAATTAGGGGAAAAAACTTTTCCTGATCTGAAAGAGAATCTAGGAAAAAATCTACAACTAACATCATAATTAATCATGAAACATTAAACACTCTTCCCTGCCCCAACATCTGAAGCAATGTAGGATGCCCACTCTCAGCACTTCTACATTGTATTAAAAGTCCAAGCCAGTGTGATAGGGAAGAAATACAATTAAAAGACATCAACACGGAAAGGAAGATGTAAAACTTTCTTCACAGACAACACAGCTATCTGTACACACAGATAACTTCTGAACCTTCCTCCCAAACACAAAAAAGTAGTAGAATAATTGCATTTAATAAAGTGCAGGACACAAATGAACAAAAATCAGCTATATTCCTATATAATAGCCACAGTTGAAAAATAATTAGAAGTCATCTACAAAGCATAGAATAAAACACCTAAGGACAATTTTAATGAAAGCTACGTAAGACTTCCACACTGAAAACTACAAAACTTTTCTGAAAAAATTAATGATTTGAACAGAGATAAATAACACGTGCAAGGATTTTAATTTTCAACATTGCTATATACATTCTCTGCAAAGTGATCTACACATCAAATACAAACCCCATCAAAATCCCAGCACCTTTGGCGGGGAAGAAATTGACAAACTGGTTTTAAAGTTCATATAGAAATACAAAGAATCTACATTATATAAGTAGTTCAGAACTACATCTGCACATATATAGTTGTTGATAATAACAACTCAGGTACTCTGTAAATATATCAGCAAAAGAAAATCTTGTATATGGTACCAGAACAGTTGGGTATCCATGTGGGAAAAAATAAACCTCAATTTCTCCCTCACTCCAAACACAAAAATAAATATGAAAAAGTATCATAGATATCAACATAAATGCTAGAATGATATAGTTTCTAGAAGCAAGTACAGGCAACACTTTCACAACCTTAGACTTCGTGAAGATTTCAGAGAAAACATACAAAAGCACTAACCATAAAAAGTGTCCTTTTAAACTATATAAATATTGTACAGGCTGAGTGTGGTGACATACACCTGTAATCCCAGCACTCAGGAGGCTGAGGCAGGAGAATCACTTTGAGTTCAAGGCCAGCCAGGGCTACACAATGATTTCAAGGCTAACGTGGACTACATAGCAAGACCCTGTCTCAAAACAAAAAAAAACAAACAAAAAAAAAATTTGTGTGTGTGTGTGTGTGTGTGTGTGTGTGTGTATAAAGTTCCTTTCCCACCATCTACAATACTGTCTTCCCACTTCTTTTTCCAACGCCATTGGGTCTTTATAAATAATTGGTAGTAGCACTGATGTTGTGTTATTGTTGTTTTTGGCGGCGGTGGCTGTCGTTACACTCATTCCAGTTTCTCATTATTACAAGCAATGCTACAATCAACAACCTCATACAAGTCTCCTGGTACACCTGAGCTGATGGATTTTTAGAGAAGAAAACAATATATGTGAATAGTTACATAATAATGGAATGAGAATTATAGCATAGGATGCATGCCTATAATCCCAGCAAGCCTTGCCTAGGAAATTTAGTAAGACCCTGTCTCAAAATAAAAATATAAAGGGACGTGGATGCAGTTCAGTGATAGAGCATCCCTGGGTTTGATCCCAGGACAAAAAAAAAAAAAAAACAGAAAACCAGCACAGGCTTACAGACTCAACCTACAATAGTGGTGGTGGCGAACCTACAGCACACATGTTATTTGTTTTGCTTTTAGGACAAAAGATGTTAATGTATGAGTTGTTGTTTTTTTTGTTTCTTTGTTTTTAAACCAAAACCTCAATATTCAGATTTAATTGCAGTGTTGGCACTTTGCAATAAAGAAGTGAGTTTTGGGTTGCAGTTTGGCCGCTCAGTCTCTAAAGGGTTTGCCATCACCGCTCTAGGTGTAAAAGAGATTAAGAATGTCAGAGGAGCTGTTTTTCTACACAATGGAGTACTACACCGCCATAAAAAAGGATAAACTAGAGTCATTTGTATGTAAATAGATGTTCCTGGAGAACATACTATTAAGTGAAATAAATCAGACACTTATTAGTACACATCGAATTGTTTCTCTGATATGAGAAACCATAAGTGTAAATAAGGACAAAGGGGTAGAATAGATATTTTGTTTAAAAAAGAAAAAAGAGAGATGGTATTCAAAAGAGAGAACTAGATAGGGAAAAGGGGGATAAAGAAGAAGG
>PVJO010029088.1:0-17274 GCA_004026905.1 Hystrix cristata | reverse complement strand
AAAAAAATGTCAGGTTTGAGGTTCTTATTATGTACATCCAGTGGAATATAATTACATTAGTCTAGAACTCAAAGAAAAGGTGTGGCTGCAGATAAAAATTGGGAGACTTGAGGGTCACACCCAGGGACTGACTGAGACCACATTAAGAAGAGGGTGTAGATGGAGATGAAGGCTAAGGACTGAGTCCTGGGGCATGGGTCGAGGAATGGGGGGAAAACTTAGCATTCCTCTACTCTAGAAAGTTCTGCACTGACAAACTCCCTCCCAGAAGCACATTCCCTTCCATCCCACCCAACAGCTCTGTGCACTTCCTGTGTGTCAGGCAGGGGAGGGGGGAGTGATTTTCCTCTTCCTTCTCCTTCTTCTGTTCTCCCTGTTTCTTTCTTCCTTTTCTTTCTTAATTCCCAGATTCTAGAGATCCCCAGCATGGCCCAGAGTAGACTTTGTCCTTGCATCTCCTAGCAGAACATTTCTTTGTCACGCCCCCAAACAAACGCAGCGACTGATCATATGACAGCGATTCATAATTCTTGCTCTCTAACTTCACTGTTACTTTTAACTAAGAGAAGTTGGCCTGCTGGGGAGGAAGGAGGAAAATAAATGACCAAATCCTGGGATCCTTCTTTGTTACTCAGAAAAACTGGGTGTCAGAAAATGGACTTGGCAGTAGTTTCCTGTTGGTTTTTAGGATGGTATCTTTTGGCTACATTCTTGTAAACTGTTAATCTTAAGTTGCTGTGGCTTAGGACCCCTGACGTTGCTGCTGGGAGTTGGTACTATTTGATGGGAAAAGTCAAAGCATCCTTACCTTGCTCCCCAGCAGCCGTGTGCTCCAGCTGGAAGTATGTGTGGCTGAGGCTCATAACTGCTTGTGTGACAGGTGGACAGATGAGAAATGCAATAGGCACAAAGATACTGTCAGAACATAGTATCTCACGAAGTAAATCTAAAAATTGATACTAGACATCCAGTGTTTGGGTCCCGGCTTTGACTGGAGAACATCTTGGATCTGTCAGGAGTAATCATACCTGATTTTTGTACTCCCACAGAATCCTGCCAGAGCCAGCACCCAGGAACCCAAAAATATGGGAGGATTTCTTTCAGGATCCTTAAGAGATGTTCATTGCTGGTGGTGATGATAGGGAGGAGGAGGAGGATGCTAAGGAAAGGGTCCTAGAGGCAGAACCAAAGGAATAAAAAATGATAATGGCAGCAATAGCCACCATTCAGTGAGCGCTTATGTTGTGTCAGACTCTTTACGTGCCTGAGCTCAACTTTTACTGTAGCCCTCTAAGAAGGTTCTGAAGGGGGTAACCCATTTGATTGATGAAAAACTGAGGTTTAAAGAGCTTTATAAATTGCCCAAAGTTACAGGTCAACAGGGGGCAGAAATCTGAAACCAAGTCTGTCTCATTTTAGAACCCAAGTTCTTAATCTAAATCATATATATTGGACACGGCATTACACCATTCAAGTTCTTTTTCCTAATGGAATACGTAACTGTTGATGGCAATGAAAGTTTCTCACTCAATATCTGTTCTGCTTACACTAGATCATTCAAAGATAAGTGACATTATTCTTAAGCGGTTTACATCTAAGTGTGAGAGACCACATAATATTAAAAAAAAATAGAAAATAGCATAAGGGACTGTGCAATAAAGTACCTAATTGTGGGCATAGACAAAAATTACAAGCCCAGAGTAGCAGTGCACACCTGTTATCCCAGCAATCTGGGAGGCCAACGCAGCAAGATGGCAAAATCAAGCCTAGTCTGAGTAATTTAGTGAACTTAGTGAGACCCTGTCTCAAAAAATAAAAACTGAAAATGGGCTGGGGATGTAGCTCGGTGTGGAGCCCTGGGGGCAGTCTCTAATAGCACAAAAAAAAGTTCAAGGAAGACCAAAACAATGTGAGTTACAAGGGTCAAAGTGATATCTTCTCCCTATAACTCGCTTTAATAGTCTATAAAATACTTGAGCTGTACCTTCTACCAAAATGAAACATTTGTAGGCAAAACCTCGTTCTAAGAAATACTGCTGTAACATTTGTTTCAGTGAAAGGGTTTATTTCCAATGTCTGTGGATGACTCCAAATGGCATGTTTTTCTGCTGTGTTCGCAATGCCTTTTTTGTTTGTGGTGCTGAGGGTTCGACCCAGGGCCTCCTGCATGCTAGACACGTGCCGTGTCACTGAGCTACATCTCCAGCCCTGATGCAATTCTTTGAATGAATTCAGTGATCACATTTGCCAAGTATCTTCTTCGTGACACTGTGAGCCCAGTGGGATGCCAGGGAGAGTGAGACACAGTCCATGTATTCCAAAGAGCACAGCAAAGAGGAGGGCAAAGGTAAGAAGGGCAGGGCAGGAAACTAGGTAAGAGTCTATTGCAATAGCCCAGATGAACAGATTTAAACTCTTAGCTAAAGGCATTAGCTGGAGAGATCGAGAGGAGTCGATAAATCCCCAGCAGATCTCAAGAGGTGAAATAAGCAGGATCAGGTGTTTATTTCAGCAGAAAAGGAGGAGTCAAGGGTAATGCCAAGACTTCCTTCTGGATCCGTGTTGGTGGTGATATCTCTTCACTCATGGAATACAGGGAGAGCAACATTTTTTTTAAAGGATGATAAATTGTTTTGTTGAATTTGAGGTTATGGGTGGACTGTGTCCCTCGAAGAGTGAAGGTCTAACTCTGAGTCCCTGTGGATAAGACCTTATTTGGAAATAGAATCTTTACAGCTGATCAGGTTAAAGGGGAACCCTAATGCAGCATGATCGTGACACTCGGACACAGGGGCTTGAACACAAGAAGTTGTTATGGGAAGACGAAGGCAGAGATCAGGCCAATGTACCAAAAGCCAGAGAATAGCAGAGATTGCCAGAAAGCCACAGGAGATGGGAGAGACTCAGGGAACAGATTCTCCTTCAAGCCTTTAGAAAGCACCAGCCCTGGAGACATCACAATCTTGGACTTCTGGCCTTCAGAATGATGAGAGAATAAATTTCAGTTTAAGTCACTCATTTTGTGGTACTGGGTTAGAGCTATCCTAGGAAATTAATGCAGTACTGTGTTGGCTTACGGTGGCTTTTGTTACAAATGACCACAAACTCAATTGTATAAAAACAAGAGGACTTTATTCTTTTACAGTTCTGGAAGCTAAAAGCCCCAAATCCATTCCACTGGGCCAAAATCAGAGAGTCACCAGAGCTGGCTCCTTTTGGAGGCCTCAAGGAAAATCCTTTTTTTGCCTTTTCCAGCATCTGGTGGCTTTGGCGTTCTCCAGCCTTTGGTCACATCGCTGCTCTCACTGCCTTTCCCTCTATATTTTTCAATCTTCCTCCGCTCCTCTCTTGTAAGATGCTCATGATTCCACTTAGGGCCTGTTGAGATAATCCTGGAGAATCTTTGCCTTCCTGTGATACTTTGTCACATGAGCAAAGACTCTGTTTCCAGTAAGGTAATATTTGTGGTTCCAGGGATTAGGAGTTGATATCTTTGGGGCCAACACTAACCTACTGCAGGAACTCTGAAATCTAGGGAGAAATGGCCAGTGGTCAGTAAGGTGTGAGTCTGAGTCCACAGAAGGGGAAATGGCCAGAATGTGAGAACTGGGAGAGAATATGATCACCTGAAGGGAGCAGGCAGGGGATGGGGAAAGGGTCAAGGGCAGGAACCTGGGGGAAACCCATTTGAAAGAAGAGCATAGGAGACCATAGCTTGAAATGGAACAAGATGATGTTCATATTAGTCGTTTTCATTACTGTAATGAAATACCCAAGACTGGGAACCTTCCAAGAAGAGAGGTTTATTTTGGCATATGGTTCTGGAGGTCCAAGGTGAAGGATCACACCTGGGGAGGACTTTCTTGCTGGTAGAGTCATGAGGCAGCACAGGGCATCACATGTCCTCGTGTGCCTCTTCTGGCCTCTCTCCATCTTCTTAAAAAGCCACTGGAGTTCAATGTGGTACTCACCCTGGCGACCTCGTCCATCCTGATGAGCCTGCAAAGGCCCCATTCTGATCGCTGTTGTCAGCTGAAGTTTCCACCCTCTTCATAACTCACAACGGGGATTAAACTCGAGCTTGTCTTTCAGAGGAAACAAACCATCTTCAAACCACAGCAGGCCTGGGGAGGTGGGCGGTGGGGGGAGATCACGAAGAAGGTATGTTGGCTTGGCAACTGACAGAAGAGTTTTAAAAAATGAAAGTCATTGTATTTTAATCAAGAACTTCATTCTGTGTCCATGTTGCCTGTTTGACATAAATGCCTGCTAATACAAGTAAAGGCTATCTGTGCCCCATTTCTTCTTTACTGTTCTACTAAGATGGTTTCCCTGGCACACATAAGTGATGTGAGGATAAAAGAGGGTTGAATGAGATTATGCTGCTGTAACAAAACACCTGACACTAAGTAGTTTATGAAGATTGGAAATTTATTTCTCCCAGTTCTGGAAGTTGGGAAGTCCAAGATCAAGACCCCAGCACCCGGTGTCTGCTGAGCATTTTCGCACTTCATCCTCATGTGGCAGGAGGCTTAGGCAGTTCCCTCCAGCCCTGTCATAAGGTACTATTTTGCTCTAGAAGGGCAGAACCCTCATGGCCTAATCGTCTCCTAAAGATACTCCTCCTGATGCTGTTGCACTGGGGATGAAATTGCAACATGACTTTGGAGGAGACACAACATTCAGACTATAGCAGATGTCTACATGACATTTAAAACATTTTTTTCTACATTTATTACATAGATTGCAATATAATTTCAATGAAAGTGATGATTCAAGTGAACAATATTTGTTGCCTGCTTTCTTCCAGAGGTGATTGTGTATCTGGCCACCAGTTCCTCCCTTTCTCTGTGTCTGTGTGTGTGTGTGTCTGTCTGTCATTCCCATCATCACCCCCCACCCTGCACTGAGGATTGAACCCAAGGCCTTTTGCTAGCTAGGCAAGCTCATTACCCTTCAGCTATACCCACAGCCCCACCAATTATTTGTTGTTGGTTATGAATATACTGAATGTAAATATTCAATGCAAATAACTTTCAAGAGGAAACTATCAAATTCATTCCTCTGTGCATTACAATGCAAGGTCTTGCCTAGGTACAGTACAGAAATTTTTTAAATGTTTTGAACTCCTTAAAATGAATGTTGTGGGTTCGGACCTTCGGTCGCTGCTCCAGGCACGAGGCATCGGTGGTGGTGGCTCGGTCAGGGGCGAGTAGCCTGCAGCATTCGCTCGTATTCACGATGAGTTTACCCCTCAATCCCAAACCTTTCCTCAACGGGTTAACAGGAAAGCCAGTAATGGTGAAACTAAAGTGGGGAAGGGAGTACAAGGGCTACCTGGTCTCTGTAGCTGGCTATATGAACATGCAGCTTGCAAATACAGAAGAATACATAGATGGGGCATTGTCTGGACATCTGGGTGAAGTTTTAATAAGGTGTAATAATGTCCTTTATATCAGAGGTGTTGAAGAGGAAGAAGAAGATGGGGAAATGAGAGAATAGCGTCTTTTGTGTTTTTTATATATATATATTTCTAGACAATAAAGATGTGTTGTTTTTAAAAAAAAAATGTTGTACCTGTATAACGGAAAAGAATCTGTTCAAAAAGTCTGCCCACAAATTCCTTTTGATCATTTTCATTAACTTAATTGTTCTAATTTATGCTTGTTTTTGTCCACTGACAACCTAATTGCCCCCACAGAACTCTCATTTTATTCAAAGTCTACCAGCAGTTGGTTTTTGAATACCACCTCTTTTTGGACTTCCCAGGAATTTAGATACTAATTTTGAAATTTGTGGCAGGAAGATGGGATTGAGCTGCCCATATATTATGAAAAATATTAGAACAGAAAAATACATTTCAAGTTAATTGGGTTTTACATAGCAGAGGCTGTGTCCAAGTTTTTGTTCGTCACATACCCATTGAGGGCTTTAGGAAGTCAGTATGTCTACGCTGTGTTTAGGGTCCTGTTGTACGCAAGGTTTGCCAAGCCAAGTTACACTACCGTGGTCTTCTGCCAACACAAAGATTACAGCGTCAGGCCACGTTTATCTGTTCAACCCCAACCTCCTTGGTCTTCATTTTAGAAACTCAGCCATGTTTATGTCATGGGAATGACAAAGTGGTTAAAAGAGAAGATTACTGTAAGAAGTAGTACTTACAGCAGAGACATAGGCACTGATATAGACAGTCTTTAGGGAAAGACAAACCTTGTGGCTTCCACTGGGGTATTTGAAAAGCAGCAGAACTGTTGGTTTTTAGTCACAAAAGTGATACATTTCCTCTTGAACTTTCTGGGTACATATTTTCATGCCCACTGTTCCCAGAAGTCAGATATTCCCCCCAAAATTATAATTTACTCTGACTGCTGGCTGTTTTCGAAAGAGTTCTAATAATGTTTGACTACTATCAAAAGGGAAAGTTGCTTTTCTCCTCGTGTGATTTCATTCTTGATATGTATTTTACTGTAGGGGGAAAAAGTAGTAGTTTTGTACTTAGTAGAATCAGAGAGGACAAGACCTGCTGTTTAATAGTTTTATCGTTGTGTTTACTATGTATTAACAAAAGATGCAAACACCAGAAACAGCTACCTTTGTGACGCTGTCAAGTATGTGCCGAGGGGCGAGTTTCACCAAAGGAGAAACTGAGATGATCCCACCTGACTTTTTACGGTGGCTCATAAAGAGGAACATACTAGATTCTCAGCGCACTCAGGTTATGGACTGCTGGTTTTTTTTCCAGATGCGCCTCTGTGGTGGATCTGTTTCCCTTGGTCTGGCGAAGTGGTCAGATTCTATTCAAGGAGCCGGAGTGGATGGCCTTGCACAGCGCACCAGGCAGGCACTGGTGGGTTTCCAGAAGTAGCAGCTGCCTCGCTTTCCTCCGTTTGCCCTGGGGAAGTGGGAGGGAAGTCTGCTTGCTCTGCTGAAGTCAGATCTGCTCAGCAAGCAGGTCTCTTCCTGCAGGAAGATGCCACCGACACAGGTGTTGCTTCAGGATGCAACCATTTGACCCTGAATTATGCATAGAAAAAAGGAGTTTACTAGAAGGTGCTGTTTGTTGGTTAACAAAGGCTATCTAAATTAAGGAGGGCCTGGACACGTGGGTCACCTGTGCAATGTAGTCTTCATGTAGGGAGGTCACACGTAGGAAGGGAATCCACATGTGACTTGCTGGTTTAAAGACCACATAGTTAGTTCCCGGCATCATGTCGCTGCCTCCAACTGAATTAGCCAAAGAAGCCCATGGACAGTCCATCAGCATCTTGAACAGAAAAAGGGAATGTGGTATAAATGATCGGAATCAATTGTTAAGGTAGCTTCTGGTTACTGTAATGAGATACCTGAGTGCGTTAGTCACTTTCCCGTGACTGAGACAAAGTACCTGACAGCTGCATCTTAAAGGAGGAGAGGTCTGTTTGCCTCGTGCTCCATCTGTCTTTCTTTCTTTATTTTTTGTGCTGGGGATTGAACTCAGGGCCTTGTGCTTGCAAGGCAAGCACTCTAACCGCTGAGCTAAATCCCCAGCCCCTGGCTCATGGTTTCAGTTGGCTGGCTTCAAGGCAGAAACAGCATGGCAGAGGAAAGCTGCTCAACCCAGGGCAGCCGGAGGCTAGAGCACACCTTTCCCGAGCAGACGCTGCCCCTCACAGCACCATCAGCTGTGAACTCACCCGTGAGCGCATCCCGTGGTGAGCAGAGCGCCCCGTGATCCAGTCACCCCACCTCTCAAAAGTCTCACCCCTCCCAGCAGTGCCTCAGGATGAGGGCCAAGCTGTTCGTACAGGGCTCTGGGAGATAGTCTAGACCTAAACTATAGCCAGGTGAACTGTCAAGAGACAAATGCAATACGTTTTTCAAAAGCCTCTTGGTGTGTTTATGAGCCCTGGAACCTTTAAATTCTGAAGATAAATGGGTAGAATAAGTCAAGATGATTAGGGAAGTCAGATGGAAGTGTGGATGAAATAGATGCCTTTTTGTTTAAGAAGTTCTCAGCTCACAAATGAACAGCTGACAAAATGTTGCAGGTACCTGAGGATCAACTGTACTTCTTTTAAGGAGACACTAATTTACAGTCAGCAGAGTAGTTGTGTAAATAAAGGCGGGCTTGGTAGCACATGCCTGTAATCACAGCACTCAAGAGGCCGAGGCAGGCTGATCACCTCAAGTTCAAGGCCAGCGTGGCCTACATAGTTTAAAGCCAACCTGGGCTACATAGTAAGACCCTGTCTCAAAAAACAAACAAATGAAAGGCAGTTATGAAAATAATGCTAAAATTCGGTAGATTTGTTTTTTGTTGTTGTTGTTTTTTGGGGTTTTTTTTTGTTTTTTTTTTGGTGCTGGGGATCAAACTCGGGACCTTGTGCTTGCTAAGCAAGCGCTTTACCACTTGAGCTAAATCCCCAGCCCTTGGGTTTGTTTTAGAAGAGGCAGAATATTGTTTGCATTCTTGTTCATGAATTTGTCAACAAAAATTGTCTACAGAGATGACAAAAAGATAAATGTCAGGACAATCTGATAGTTCCTCAGAATTGAATGTAACATCTTGACTCAAATGACCCACAAGAGAAACGAAAAATTATATTCACATAAATACTTGTACATTATACATAGTAGCTACAAAGTGAAAGCAACCCAAATGCCCATCAACTAATAAATGATAAATACAGCATGGTATATCTGTACAATGGAATGTTATTTGGTCACAAAAACAGAAAGAAGTGATGATACATGTTACAATATGGGTGAACCTTAAGAGGAGTATACCAAGTAAAAAGCCAGGGCCCAAAGACCGCCTATCGTATGGCTCTGTTTGTATGAAATGTCCAGTACAGACAAACTTATAGAGACAGAAAGTAGATTAGTGCTTGCCGGGAGATTGGGGACAGCTGATGGGTACAGGATTTCTTTTGTTCTGTTTTGTTTGAGATAGAGTCTATGTAGCCCAGGTTGCCCTCGAACTCATGGTGACCCTCTTGCCTCAGCCTCCTGAGTGCTGGGGTTATAAGCATGTGCCACCCCGCCTGGCTAGTACAGCATTTCTTTCTGGTGTGATAGTTGCATGGCTCTGAATATACTGAAAACCCTAGAACCTCATGCTTCACACAGGAGACTTGTACAGTGTTTGAAGATCTCAGTGAAACTCTTGTGTCAAAAGAGATAAATGTCAGGCCTACTGTATCAGAATTTTGTAATTCTGACTAATTGTTACACAAGTGAACAAGACCTTAAATGATAACGTAGGTGTCATCTACAGGTTGCAAGGAAGAAGGTTGAGACAGCAGCTGTAACCAAGCAGAGACTGTAATGTTTTTTCCAGGTGGAATTGAGGGGTGCATACTTGGTGCCACAGTGGGGGACAAGTGCAAGCACTCGCCGCGCTCTGTGCCAGGTGAGAACCATTGCCTGGTCAGGTTTGATTACTTTATATGTTTGCTGCTGAGCACCAAGCGGCATGTGGGAAAGCCATTTGCAGTGGGAAGTAATGAACTGTGAATGTCGTAGGAAGAGGGCAATGAGTCAGATTTGACCTCCATTTTAAATAATACATAAGAAAAAAATCTTAACAAATAGAAATAGGTTATGCTGACAAAATAAATATAAAACATTTTTTAAAAATCAACCATGCAGTAGTTTTTCAGCTCTAGAAAAGCACAGTACAGTTAATCTCGTCTCACATCTTGTGCAGCTGCAGTTACTGTGGGTTCAAGACTCCCACAGAATGACTGAAGATACTGTTTCTGATCACTCTAAATACCTTTCTTTAAGGAAAAAGGGAATTATCTTTTGTCTGTCTCATTTATACATGGATATATATGTTTGCAAATAAAAGTTGTTTCACACTGGAGGTAGTTTTTGTATCTATCTATCTATCTATCTATATATAGATAGATAGATAGATAGATAGATAGATAGATATTTTTTGTGGTGCCGGGGATCGAACTCAGGGCCTTGTGCTTGCAAAGCAAGCACTCTAATCACTGAGCTAAATCCCCAGCCCTGTATCTATATTTTAATCTTTCCACTTCACTTCTGCCTCCTCCCTTCCCAGCCCTCCACCCCCCAGTATTACTCCAAAAAAAGTTAAAAGAGTGAAGGGTTGGAATCCCCATCTGGGGCATATCATGTTTCAAAATTAAGTTAATTTCACGAAAATTACTTAAGTGTTACACTGTAATATACAGACGGGTTTATGTTTTCTTATTTTCATGGCCTTATTGACTACACAGATGGACTATTGTCTTTAAGTTTAACCTCAGTTACATCCACATTTTCACCTGCTGGGGCATCCCCCTAGCCAGCCTCCAGCAATGGATTCTAGATTATCCCAGTGCAGTGCAAGCATGTTTGGTTTTTCGTTGGAAAAGGAGGCATTTAAGTTGTAATAGTACTTAATGTCTTGATCAACACAGTGTATATGTTTAATTTATAAATTAATGTGCAGTACAGAAGGATGCTTGTTACTTTGTTTCTAGTAAGAATGTTTGATCAGAAACTTTGGAGAGTGCTCTGCTCTACACTGTGCCTTCTGTCCCCCTTTCTCTTCATACTCAGCCGCCCACTGGGTCTCCGCTGGTCCTCCTTCTCCTGCCTTGCACCATTAGCAAAGGGGATGCAAGTGCCAATCCGAAGCCAAGAGCACCTTGGAGCTCAGGAGCCCCTGGAAACCCAGCGCAGCCACCCTTTCAGAGCTGACTATTTTTAACCTATTTAAATAGATGACTCACAAGGGTATTTAAACAAAAAGTTAGAGTGTCTTACTTTACTAACCAAAAGACATGAAAATAGAGATACAAAGTAATTCTCTTTCCGGGTTGACCTTTGGTTTCTTTCAGTCGTGTATCCGTTTTTCTAGATTATGGAGATTTGAGCAAAACTGAATTCTAATCTGAAGGTAATGAACGTCAGTGAAATAGTTGAGTACGTACTGTGTTTTAGATGCTATGGGAAAATCAGAAAAGCCTTTGTTCTTTGAGAGCTTACAAAATAATTGGAAAGAGAACATGTACACGTCATGCACAGTATCCCATGTCGACACAGGTAGGAACAGACAATTAATGAACAGTCAGGATTGTGTACAAGATAGCTTTGATTCATTGGTAAAAAGAGAGGACTTGCTAGCAAGTG
Source organism: Hystrix cristata (assembly GCA_004026905.1). Taxonomy (NCBI): domain Eukaryota; kingdom Metazoa; phylum Chordata; class Mammalia; order Rodentia; family Hystricidae; genus Hystrix; species Hystrix cristata. The sequence continues at coordinate 6,147 of PVJO010029088.1, read as the reverse complement.
GCTGGACCAAACAAACCATCCAAGAGACCCAGCTTTGAGCGTAACGCCTCTAGGGTTACGTAGAGGAGCTGGTAGGAGGGTCCCAAGAGTTCAGAGAGGGTAGCCGCAGCTCTGCGCTGGAGCACCAGAAGTTGACAAGCAGGATGAAACCTGAGGTCACGTAGGAGCAGCAGTATGTGCAAAGGGCAAAAGGCAGCACACAAAACTTAGCCCAGTCTCCCTTAGTGAGGCGCGAGTGCCAGGGCAGGTCTGATCGTGGGTTCAGGTCTTTTCCTGCAGGCCCCCAACAGCCCACAGTATAGGAGCCAGGCTTTCTGCCTGTGCTCCGATCCCTAATGCTGGATGGGCCAGGATGGGCCAGGGGACTCCCTGGAAATGAGCTTAGAAACCCCGGATGCTAAACTGTGCATGATAGCACATACTTGTAATCTTACACTTTGGTAGGCTGAGGCAAGAGGATTGCAAATTTGAGCCCAGCCTGGGCAATTTAGCAAGTTAGCAAGGCTCTGTCTCAAAGTGTGTGTGTGTGCGGGGGTGGGGGGGGGTTGGCTAAGGATATAGCTTGGTCTGAAGGCCCTAGTTTCAGTCCCTGATACTGAAGAAAACAAATTCACCTAATAGAAGGAATAATACAAGTTATGCATCTCTAATCCAAAAATTGCAAATCTGAAATGCTCCAAAATAGGAAATCTCTGAGTGCTGACATAATGACAGGAGTGAAAATTTTCCACCTGGTCTCATGTGAGGGGTTGCAGTCAAAGTGCAGGTGCACTAAAAATATTGTGTAAAATTACCTTCAGATCACACGTGTAAGGTGGATTTGGCAGGTGATGGCTGATGTTTTTGATGATCAGAGTTGGAGGCACCAAGTAGCAATATCCACCAAGAGTTGGACCCATCTGCTGTAAGCTCCAGAGAGAGGTCAGGGCTGAAGAGAGTCAAAGGCCCACCGCATAGACATCACAGTCTTTCACCCATCTCTGGAGGAGGTCCTGTGGGGGTAGAAAATCAGAGCCCCAGTAGGAAGACGGAGGAGACAAAAGACCAACCTGTATTCCACCCCTGGGTAACCTCTTCCCTCTGCAGCCTTCTCTGATGACTCCTCTACGCCTGGTGCCGAGGACTACAACAGTACATTCCGACTCAGACATCCCTGCCCACAAGCCACCCTTCTCAGTCCCCAGTGATGCTCATCTGAAGAATTTTTTATGAAATTCTAGAACTTCGTTTTAAGAGAGTGAAGTGGTAAAGTGAGAATAATAATGCTAGGAGAGGCTTTAGACATTGGGCTACTACTCATAGTGCAAGGCATAACTCAATCTTCGCATCTCTCTACCTCTTTCTGTCTTCCCCCCAGAGGGTTGAACTCTTTGGTGCTCAAACATCACTTTTCCCATTTTATTACCGCAGTCACTTTATTAATGGTCATGTGTGGGATGGGGCTGTCACTCGCTCAACAGTAGGGTGCTTGCCTAGCATGCCTGAGGCCCTGGCCTCAGTCCCAGCCCTGCAAAAGTAAAATATTTGTTTTAAAATGCTTGCCTGTTTTATAGATTCTGTGATGCCAAGAATTTGCCTCATTTCTGTCCCCACTACCTGAATTAGAATCTCTGTTCAATAGATGTTTGTTGACTAATTGTTCTTCTGCCCTCTTAATGCATTTGCTTTTTTTACAAACCTGGGCAGGAAAAATTTCTAGTTTTCAATCCTGCTGACTTAAATGAAATGGGTTTTTAAAAAATATTTTATATTTAAAAAGTGTTTGGCCCATTAAAATATAAATAGACATTAGATAGTTGCCTGTTAGTTTGAAAATAGCTATGATTATACAAAGAAAAACATTTTTACTCTTTGTCCCAAAGTGAATTTTTATGGGCACATTTTCACCAGCAAAAGGAAAATACAGGCATGAGGTGGAACAGACATCGTCTTGCTTGGTGTAGGGACTTGGATGGTGTCCTCATGTCCCTAACCGTGCGTGTCCTGAACTAAAGGGTTGTGTCTGGTGCGCTCACTGTACATACTCGGTGTCATCTCGTGTGATAAACACTTCCAAAGGACCACTGTATGGTTAAGTCCAGGGTTTCCCAAAGCTTGTTTTCTGGATAATCTTCAAAGCAAATCCTTGAAAAAAACGTGCCTCAGTCACGTCCACTGTGGAGACGGCCAGTCTGCATGCACTCTTGTGTGGCTTAACCTAGCATTTCCCCAAAACACCTGTGATTGCGAGTGAAGGAACCTTCCAAAGTCAGGAATCTGACAGGTATGGTGGAGACGGTAAAATCTAAGGTGTGCAATCCAAAGAAATACGGGCAGAATCCAACATGTTAGCATATGCAAAAATACTTTCTAGTGAAATGCTATACAAATATGATTTATTAATACTATTTCTGAGTTATTATTGTATGTGTAATTCTCCACATAGATGAAATTTTCTGCTTTATTGGGGTATATTTGACCAAATTGTGTATATTTAAACTGTACGATGTGATGACTTGATTCATGTAAATGTTGCAAAATCGAGTTAATTAACACAGTCAAGTAAATTAACACATCCATCACCTGTTATCTTTTTTCACAAGTACACATCTACTTTATTAGCAAATTTCATGTAAACAATATAGTCATTAACTATTAACGTGCTGCACATTAGAACCTCAGAACTTATTCATCCTAAAACTGGACATTTATACCCTTTGATCAGCTTCTCATTTCTCCCACCCCGCCCCAGGTCCTAGTAAGTCACCATTATACCGTTTCTACAAGTCTGGTTTTTTTTTTTTTAAGTTTCTACATGTGAGTGATCCATATAGTGTTTGTCTTCCTCTGTCTGGCTTATTTCACTTAGCATAATACCCTCTCAGTTAGTCACGTCTTCACGAACAGCAGGACTTCCTTCTTGGTTATGGCTGACTGACATTCTGTGCATGCCAATCACCCGCTAACAACACTCGATTGTTTCCATGTCTCGGCTGTTGTGAATCGTGCTGCAATGAACATAGGAATGCAGATATCTCTTGGAGATACTGATTACTTTTCTTTGGATATCTAGGCAGAAATGGGTTGGCTGGATCATACATAATTCTATTCGTAATTTTTTTGGGGAGCTTCCATATCGTTTTCCATAATGGCTGTGCTAATGTACAGGGACAACAGTTCCATGTTCTCCACATCCTGGCCACCATTTGTTATCTTTTATTGTTTGATAATAGCCATTTAAACAGGTGTGAGGAGATGCTCATTGTGGTTTTGATTCCAAATAGGTGAAAAAAATTTTTCACTGGTACTGGGGGATTGAACCTAGGGGCACTGTACCTTAGCGAGGCAAGGTCTCAACTTGTGATCTCCTACCTCAGCCTCCTTGAGTGCTTGGATTGCAGGCTTACTGTGCTTGGCTCAAATAGATGCTAATTTTTTTAGCAGTATCTCACTAAGTCATTAAGTGACTGGATGGGAATTTGCAGTCCACTTCCTCAGCCTCCCAGAGTGCTGGGATTACAGACATATACCACCACTCCCAGTTCCAAATAGATGAAATTTACGGTATGTCACTTTTATCTCAGTAAGTGTTAAATAGATAAATAAATTTGAACAGTGAAAACAAATGCATGTTCCTAGAGACCATGAGGTTTAGATAATTTGAATTGTGGATATTAGTTATCATACAATCATCATATCAATCTGTGTGTTCCAGGTTTTCTCTGCATTGGTGCCCTAGATACATTTTCGCACTCATTTTGTTCATTAATGTATTAATTCATCTGTCCGACAAACACTGAGTGTGGTATAGTCATGCACACAGTGACTACGAATAGAACAAAAAATATCTTAAGGAGCTCGTGGTTTTTAGGAAGAAGGAGATGTGGAAACAGGTAATTATAGAACATTGAGGAGCGTGCTGTTTTGGAAGTTTGCCGGAGAATGATGAGGTGCCGGTAATTTCTTAGGGCAGGAGCCCTGTCCGGAGAGAGATGAGAGAGAGTTTGAGTTGGCCCCTGAAGGTGTCCCAGTAGATGAACCCTGTTAAAAGCAGCCGGTTCCTATCCAGAATTATTATTCCTATTTCCTTTATTTATTATTCCTTCCTTCTGGTTATTTCTTTAACTTCCCACCATCATGGCCTCATCCCCTAACTTCAGGTCTGGTTTTCTTTCTTCTGTAGCTGGATCCAGCGAACATTTTTAGATGTGGGGGTCATGGGGGATTGTGGGATGAGAATTTTGGATCTTACATTGTATCTCTGAAGTCTAATTTTTTTTCATAAAGTGCAGCTAAGCTTGATATATAAATCTTTAAAGTATTCAACGTAAAATGCAAAAGTTCACTTAAATTTTTAATGTTTAAAAATAATAAATAGTTGGAAGATATACAGAGCATATTACAATTTGGAATGCATTTTAGCTCCATGATATAATACCACTTTCTATTTGAGCTGAGCTATCAACTTGGAGGACAAGAGTTAGGAAAAGTAAATTATTAATTCATCTATCATCCTGGGCCGTAATAGCATGAGGTTTATGCTGGCACTGTGACTTTACAACATCTGAAATCACTCATGTCTCCTTCCTCTATAACCAATAGTATCTCTGTGTCCAAATCTGTTTCCTTTTTTACATTTCATTTTAGAATATGGCTTTTACATGACAAGCTAGCACATGTGTCAACTTAGCCCATTCATAAATTTTTAAAAGGTTGAACTCAAAATATGTCCTAGCGTTCAGAGCTGAAATTATAATCAACTGTGTACATGTAACATACGTATGAAGACTGTAAATTTTTAGAAAGTGTATTTCTTCAGAAATATGTGTGCTTTGAGATGACAGGTCAAAGTTTTAAATCCTGTTTTCCTTCGTCTATTTTATTAGTTGTCAGAGAAATATCAGGGTTTGTTTCTCCCACTCAATGTGTAGCTCATTCTGTTAAATGAACTAATAGATGTAAAAGAATTTAGAACTGGTAAGGGCTCAGTCCACATGAACTCCTGTCATTCCTACTGTAGTTCCAAAGACTGCTCTTTTAACTCAAATGCTGTCACATGAAGACTCACATCTGGGTTGACTCAAGTCACTTGTCCAAATCAGGATAAAACTTTTTAGCCCTGGAGTCATTTCCTGTCCTTTCTGGTTGTGTTCAGGAATATACTACAGAGAGACAAGTGGACCAGCTATCAACGGAGCAGACTGTTGCATGGGCCGCCTCCGTGCGCATGCGTGCAGGGCCGCCGCCACCGCCGCCACCGTGAAAACCGGCTTTAGGGTTAAGAGAAAAGAGAGGACGGAAATGGACCTGAAAAAAATTCCAGTTTAAGTGGAGAGTCATGGGGCAGGTCAAAATGGGCAGGGGAAAGAATTTTAGAGAAATGAAAATGCTGTGCAGGTGGCCACCCTGAAGCTAATTTAACTTGGGTCATCTGTGATCTCTTCCAGCTGTGAACATGCATGTTGTGGCCCCGTGGCCCAGATGTTCCTCCTCGGTCTTTATGTTGCACAGCCCATAAAGTGAAAACAGGACTGGAATTTAATTCTAGGCCTTCACAGTCCTATCATCAATACTTACTAGAGCTGTTCTCTTAAAAATACAGGGTCCTGGTAGGAGGGGGCCTGGTTTGGGCCAAGACAGCCTGCTGTGCCCCGTAATTTTTCCCTGATGGCTGTCGCCTCTCCACTGCCCCCATCACTCCTGTCTCTGAATTTATTCCCCTAAGAGGATTGCTGCTCATCTTAGAAGTCCCCAGCTCATTCATTTCTGGCTCTGAGCTAGAAGTCTCTGAAAAAACACAAGCCTGATGCTTCTTACCTCTTTAGTGGCAAAGGGAATTAACTGACAGCTACTTACTGCATTAAGTATTTGAATACTGGTGACTCTGGCAGCCACGTGAGGCATAGGAGCAAAATACAAAGCATGGATCTTGGCCTCAAGACACTGAGCATCTGGTTGTGGGGGAACGCCTAACACACCAGAGCGTCCAAGAGCAACATAAAACTCTTCATAGCTATTTAAAGGAAGGCCACCGGGCCTCTTTGTGAGTCACCTCTAATGTTGACTTTTGGTTCCAGTGACTCTCAGGTAGGCTGGACATGTGGCCTGCAAATCCCAGTTGGACATGGAGAGGATCTGCATAATGTTGAAACCAAACCTGCATTTATA
>PVJO010029087.1:0-17266 GCA_004026905.1 Hystrix cristata | reverse complement strand
CTGAGGTCCTTGATGGAGCCGCTCCACGGTGGAATCAAAGTGTAAGCGGGAACATTTACCAGGAAAATGCTTGTGAAGGAAAAGGAAAAGGAAAGGAAAAGGCCAGCAGGAATAAGCAGGCAGAGCTCCTGGACTATGACACGCATTAAACAGCCATGGAAGGAAGGAAAGGAAGTCTGATCGGGTAGCAAACACCTCCGTCTGCAGTATGACTCTGAGAAAGTTTAAGCTAAGTTTTCTGGAATCCCGGCAAAGATCGGTGTTTAGAATAGTTCCTCAATGAGCAGAATTATCCTGGTTGTGTCTGCTGCTGGCTGGGAGCATCAGGGAAAGAACATGGTACTGGCAAGAACGCCGACGCGGATCCCTGAGCCTGGCTCCCAGCGGCTGTTCTCTGTCTGCACTTCACAGCAGCTTGTCTTTGGATAAGCAGTCTGACCCCGTGTCTGCCACACGCCTCCACAAGCGGAGTTCTCCTGCTGGTTCTCCAAGCAGATCTGTGTACAAAGATGCAACTAAATCGTAGAGATGTAGAGAGGCTGAAGGACAAAATAACACAAGCAAATACAAGAAGAGATGCAGAGATCATAGTTCTAGTTTCAGAAGACATTACTTTTGCCAAAAACGAAATGAAATAAAATAGAGTCAAAATGATAGCGAAAACAGTATCTGAATGTATATAATACAGCTACAAGAGAGAACAGAGGAAAATGTATTGTCTTCAAACATATTAAAATTAGAAAATAAAATCAGAGATAGAAAAACAAAATGAAAAAAGATATACAAAATTACTAAAGATAAAAGCAGAAATTCATCATTTACAGTAAGGTTTGTTTTATAGAAAAGCGAATAATGAAGGGATGTAATACTAGCTAACCCAGTCAAAGAAGTTACAGTTGAAAACAGAAAATAATAACAGAAAGGGGAAAAATAACCACATAAACAATGAAACCAAATTGTTACACTATTAACTGTATGTAAAATAACTAAAACCTGGAAAAAGTATGGCATTGTCTAGAAAATATAATGTGCCACAATTAGTTTCCAATTATATGCGGTAACTAAAGAGATTAGTGAAAGTTGTCAAACTTCCATAAAGAACTATCTGAATGTTTCCACAGAAAAATTCTACTAGAAGTTTGAAATACAGATGATTTTTCATCTACTTGTTCTGAAACAAAGAAAAAGAATAAAAATTTATTTTAAATCAAGTATGTGGAATATTGGTAATACATACTGACAAAGACCCCACACCAAAACAACAACAAAAAAAATCTGCATGCCAAATTCACTTATCCTACAGATGCAAAATAAAAAAATAAATAAAATGAACCCTACATAAAATAATAGCAAACAAAATACTGCAACACACACATCCAAAAATATACCATTACCAAAACAAGTTTTTGGAGGTAAGACAAGGCATTCATCACATAATTTATTTTACAAATTTTAAGATTCAATTTTTTATATTTTAGCATCATTAAAATATTGAAATTTTTTTTAAATTTTTTTATTATTTTTACTAAGAACATGTATTGGTACATTGTATACATAATGTTCATAATCAACATGGTTATTTTGTACCTGTACATGATACATCTTGGTTTCCCCCCTTCCCCCTTCCCCCCCCCCCCCTTCCATTCCCCCCCCCCTCCCTATTTGCAACAAGTGTAACTACACTTTACCATTTTTTCCCCTTTCATCTTACTTTTCCTTTAACCTTCTTCTTTATCCCCCTTTTCCCTATCTAGTTCTCTCTAAAATATTGAAATTTTTAATCAATGGCATAAATGTGATCACTATTAGCAAGTGGTAATTGTGACTAAGTTGTTTGAAAATATATATTTGGCATTATGCTAAGGTAAAGAAAATTTTATCATCGATTTTTTTTTAATTTGATGAAATATGGTAATACACACAAGGAAAAATATCGTAGCAAGATGCTGAAAATGAATTTTATAAAATTTAGCTGTTCTTCACAAAGTAGTTCAGCAAATGGGCAAGAACAGTCTGGACATAACATGATGGATGTGTCTATCTCAGTTGCACAATGGGATTATGTTACTATGGGGAAGAAATAAATCCATTCTCACTACAATCAAGAACAATACGAAAATGACCATTGTCCTTATTACTATTGGCAACTGTACTAAAGATACTGGCCAATACAATTAAGCAAGAGAAAAATATTAAGTGGTATAAAAATCTGAGAAGAGGAACTAAAACTATTATATTCTCCATATATTGTAATATACATGGAATTATTTACTTCTGTATCATGTCATTGTATGTCTCATTCAAAAAATTAAGCATTACGATATAAATTTAGATGCAAAATACTTTTAAAAATGATTGAAGTCATGTAAAAACAACACTGGGATTTACCTAGATGTATTCTTGATGACCAAGGCTAGAATAATTTGAGCAATAAGATGAATTATCATAGTATTGTATCATTCTTTAATGAATACAATATTCATAAATCCATATGAATATGGATGACTAAAATAATACAGAAATGGAGGTGAGGAAATAAACCTTCCACAATAGAGAATACATCTAGTAAAGATGAAGGAAGTAGAGAAAAAAATCCTAACTATGAGATTATCACAGTAGTAATTGCTGCAGGCAAGATCCATGGATGAATGCTGAAATTACAAGGAAAAACTTTGAAGAGAAACTTAGCAACTTCTCCAAATATTTATTTACTGTGGTACCTTTAATATGTTTACTTGTCTGTAGATGCTTCTTCTACTGTGGTGTGAATGTTAATTCCTTCCATTTGAATGTATGCTGGACTTAGTGTGGCAATTGTATCCAATGGAATATTGACATGAAAAATAGTAATTTTATGAATGAAAACCTTGGCAGCTCACTATATCCAAGAAATCAAAGTTACCATCACCAGTAATGCATCATACTGATGATATGTAATACCTGATTTGATGATCTGAATATATTTTATTTATGTGATATCTTCCCCCAAATCCATAATCCTGGTCTATTCATGAAAAAATGTTGCAGGAATCCAAACTGAATCCTAATTTTAAAAATATCTGGCCAGAAATCCTGAAAATTGATATTATGCAGAAGAAAAAGTGAGAAAATGTCACAGATTGGGGGAGACTAAAGCAAAATGACAAGTAAGTACAACATGCCATTCTTGACTGGACCCTGAAACAGAAAAAGGACAAAAGCAGGAAAACTAGCTCAACTTGGAAAAATTGATGAACTGAAGTCTGAAACTTAGTTAACAGTGTTATACCAGTATTATTCTTAGGTTTTCATAAACGTACCATGGCTAAATGTCAACACGAGAGAAGCTAGATAAAGGTACCTCCGAATTCCCTGTTCTTTCTTTATAAATTCTTCCTATTTCTAAGATTATTTCAAATGTGACGTTTATTTACAATATTACACAAACTGTTAGGACAGTTCCACAAAGAAACTGCTTATATTTGATTAAGAATTCAGAGTAATTGTTTCAATTAGACCAAATTCTGTTGAAAAGTGACACATAAGCAAATATCTGAGGATTCAAGAGTTATTTAAGCAAATGAGCCAACATCAGCCAAGTCAATATGCCAACTAGAAGCTAACTGAAAACTCATGAATGAATGAAGCAAAGAACATCACTTGAGCCTGGCTCAGATCAGCTGAATTCTGCAGAGTTGTGTGCTTTAAGAGGTCTATTGTATGCAACTGAGGATTTGGGGTAGTTTGTTACCCAGAATTATTTTAGTAATAGTAACTGATACATTTGTCAGCATCTCATCATGTGATCTGCTGCAGAACACCTCTTTGTAGGAGCTGGGAATGCCAGATATGAATTTTCCAGTCTCTCTTATGCTTAGCAATGAGACATTAAGGAATTGTTTTGTATTAGTTCTATGAGAGTTTAGAGAAAAGAGAAACATGGAAAATACTTTCTTTTTTGATTGTCCACAATGGTGAAAGATTGATACAAGTAGCCCAATGAGGGTTAAATTTTTACTTAGTGTCACATACCATTGTAAAGCACAAACATGGTAAGGTGTCTTTGATGGTATTTGCCCTTAGACATATCTATCTCCATATATCTTGTTTTGAAAGAAATGAAGGTATTTAATGCACATTTCACATGTGGTAAGATATTCTGTTCTAGCCTGCTGAAAGCATCGATTGTTTTCTTAACTCCAAAATTGATAAGGGAAATATATTAGGAAAGGTATTAGTAGGAGACATTGGAATGTTATGTGAACACATATTTGGAGATTATGGAGAAATTCTCCTACATTTCCGGGATCTAGGATTAAATTTTGGCGTAATGATTTTTAAATTTTTAATGCAGAAAATTATATAAAATATACAAGATAGGAAGTATATCATAACAAATTCTTTTATTTAATTTATTTATTTATTTTTGGTGCCGGGGATCAAACTCAGGGCCTTCTGCTTGCAAGGCAAGAATTCTAACCACTGAGTAAGTCCCCAGCCCTATAACAAATTCTTGTAATCACATTTATTTCTTTAAGAATTATCAACAAATGGCCAACTTTGTTTCATCTAAACTACTTGTTTCTGAGTTCTCATATTATTATGAAACAAATCCCAGACATCAAAATATTCTAACATCATTAGTTTTTAATGCAGACTTTGAAAAATATATTATATTAACCTATAAAAATATTTGTTGATGATTACTATAGTTAAGTTATAGGTACCTCATCTGATTGGTTCTGAGCTCTATGCTAAAAGCTCTATTTATCAGATCACCTTATAGGCTGCTCAGAAATCTAGGTCAGGTGGCCACCCTAATGCAAGAGTTGATCTCAATTTCACAAAGAATATTCAAACACTTTTAAACTGGGTGTTGGGGAATAAGGCAAATTCCGAAAGTGGCTGAAGAAGCAGATTGGTGCTATAATAGACACATCCTATAACCTCATCAGATATTATGGGTCAAGCACTTTGTAATGCTAAGAATACAAAAATAAAGACCTTGTTCTAGGATAGTTTATTTTAATTCTGTCATCTTTATATTATCCATGTTTTAAAATTTGGTTAACATTTTCTCAATTGTAACCTTTTTTAAGACAGAGAGCATCCATTTTTGCAATATTTCTAGAATATAAAACATATTTATCATATAAATACACTTCTAGAATATTTAAGGTACATTTATTAGAATAATCAACAAATATGTATTGTTTTGTACAAATTATGCACATTCTCATAGATTACATGGTTCGTCTTACATTGACGTATGTCAAAAGGCATAAAACTAGTTTTGTTCATCCCTATTAATGTTGTAAGAAGATCTGGGTGATTTTGCCAAATGTATTTCAGGTATATGCAGCCACCAAGAATGAGTAAACCAATTCCTATAAGTGTGGCCTAGATCTTCATGTTTACGATAATTTAAACATTTATTATACCCATGTTTATGAAATTGATCCAAATAAATTATAGTACATGAATTTGAGTGTGGTGATGATTATATTGTATTATTTACATTTCGGTGACTGGGACCATTTTCTTCAACATAGTATTTGCTTAAAGTAATTATACTGACTGAGAACAGTGGCAGATTGAAATTAAATGTTTGGATTAAATATTTTGTCAGCAAACATGCAGCAACTGCTTTACTGCTGCTGCTTCTCTTCTATGCATACTGATTACAAAATGATTACAAAATGATTAGCTTTTATTTTGGCACAGTTTTAAAATACTCAAATAAATGCTGCTTGATATCCAATTTTCTAATTGTTTAAGTAGCTGGGAAAACCCAGAATAAAAATGGCCAAAAGAAATTTAATGCAGAGTTCCAACTTGTAACTCAGTTCTCGGTGAAATAAATAAAAACTGGCTAAGTCTAGAAATGATTCCTGTTTCATAAGGTCTGAACTTGGGTTAAATATAAACCCTTCCAGGTGTGTTTAATGCTGGCAGGTGGCTTGAAAAAGTCTCACTTTATACTAAAAGAAGAAACATATGAAGCTATTTTTAAGCTCTTGTGCTCTTGTGGTTACTTGGATATTGATTATCTCTTGAAAAATAGTAGTTTAATGTGCTAAATGGAAGCAAATAAGAGCATATGGTTTAAATCCACCCTGAAATACAAATGTATTTTTGATACCCATCATAGAAGGTACTTGACAAGATGTTTTAAATTGTATTTTTCAGAAGCAAACTAGTAAGAATGATTTTTAAATAAAGCAACCAGCTGATATATCCTGTAAATCTCTAGTGTACCCTCACTTAGACTGGTCAGAGATTAGAAAGTACACAATCATATTTAAAGTACAGTAATTCTAGGGGCTGACTGTAGAGAGATATCAACTGAAAAACTGGTTTTTATCTTTAAATGAAAAAGCAAGTCAAAAGAATGACAAAATATATCAGAGGAAAATATTATAAATGTTTGAAAATAATAATATGTTCATGAAAATTATTAAATGCTATACTGATACATTTTATGAGCTCCTTTGTATTGTATAGTATAATTCCAATTCAAAATTGATTCATTCTGTAACTGATAAAGAATCAGAGGTGTAATTAATTAACCAGTTCTTTACTTACTGCACCACTTAAACATGTCTTACTTTTGGAAATCCTGTAGATCACGACAAACCCAATCCTAGGATACCCCCCAAGTCATCGATTTGCCTTCGTCAGACCATGACACATATGACAAGCTGGAGGAACTGCGCTAATCCAAATGGAGAATTTTGAAACTCTCTGGCTTGGTATATGTTGGGAAAATTCCAAGTCACATCCATGTACATGGTTTAGTTAAAATTATAAGAAAAAAGGAATTGACAGAAAAATATAATGAAAGTAGAATTTCTGCAAATGGGAAGGGGCCCAAGAGTTGGAAAGAGTAGGGAGGGAGGGGAGGAGTGGAGAATGAAAAAAAAGAGAATTAAGATGTGTTATGTATATGTGCCAACTCTCCATGATAAATATAATCATTATGTACTGGAAATACACTTACGTACACATACACATATGTATGTACGTAAATGACAAATGACCTCCCCAAAAGAAGTTTCGTTAGAGTCTCAGATGTTTTGTATTTCAGCCTCAGAATATTCCAAAATTCTACCACCTGGTAACCAGCAGGGCTTTTAGGTATACAAAAATGGAAGAGGCACAGGGGAAGGAGGAAAAGGGACGGTAAAGGAAAATCAGGTAAAAGTATCATTTGAATTCTAATGAACCTTTTTGCTCTATTTCTGCTGCTCCTTACTAGATCTGATGTCTCTTAGGCACACTTCTGTTGCAATTGCTTGGTTACTAAGGTGTTGTCTGTCAATATTTTGGCATGATATTGAGGAAAGAAAAAGAGAGTTTTTAAGTTTGAGAGTTTATGGGTCATAATCTCAAATTAAGATTTGGGACATTATCTCCAAAAAATCTGTTATAATCCAAACATTAAAAATTGAAAGCTCAAAATTCTAAGTTTAAATTAAACTTTAAAACCCAGAAAATATAATTCTGCAGCAGAAAAATAAAAAAAAATTAAAGACACTTACCTACATTTAAAAAGTGAAGTTTACTCACGAAATATAAAATCACAACAATACTTCATAGGTCACTTAACACAATAAAAATAGATGGTAACAACATAAATATTTTTTCAAGCATAAAACTGAGGTATACCAATGGCAATCACATAATTATAACAATTATGAGCAGTTGAAATATATTCCTAAAGAAAAAAGCAAAAAGTGTTTATGAGTTTGTTCATGTCACTATAGCTGGCCAATGCACCTGTTACAACTTTGATAATCTAAAATACCTTGACTGACAACCCGAGTCTTTTGATGAGATAAAACCCACAAAGTGTAACCATGATATATTAAGTAGCCCAAAGAGCCAAGATTTGTAAAACTGCAGATGCACCAAGGAAACAAGACATCTTTGATGTATTGAGAAAGTCTCAGTGTGTATACATCCTGTACATGTGTAATGTTTCCACGTTAAATCGGCATGGTAATATGCTTTAGCAGGGTCAAATTTCCTAAAGAACGCACAAAACAAATTAGAAGTTCCTAAAAATCTATATACAATTTATGCCTCTGAGACTGAAAATGATATGAAAATTAAATATATGACGAAGAGAATTGTAAAAAAGGCTGATGATTTTAAATAGTGGGAAAAGACACTTAAAAGGAAAGATATTTTTAAAAAATTTTAAATTTAACTTAAAAAATTTTGACATATGAAAATTCATATTACAGGGGTAGACTATGCAGTCACACAGAGGTAGTCCACAAAAAGCTAACCAACTCTCTTCATCATTAACTGAATACTGAAGTTTTTCTTCTGGATGAACTCCTAGCTGTTTATTTAGGGTGTGGGTCTACTCACAGATTGCATTCACATGTACTTTCAAAGAGGCGTTGCTTTTCAAAAGTCTTCTCTGATCTGATATACACTAATGCAAGTATCTCCTGTTACATTTCTCCATCTTCTGTAATACTGTTTTATGTTGTTTTGGATCTGCAGAGATTCATTCTGCTTTCACTCACACACAAACCACATACCTGACAGAAACAATACAGATGATTAAATAGCAACACTGTTGCCTAAGTATCTTTTTATCCTACACAGCATAAAATTATTTTTGAACAGTCAGAAACTTCATTTATACTTCAGGTAAATGTTTTAAGTCATTAACAACGTCTGGAATGTCATCAGCCAGAAAAAAAAAAAAATGAAGTGCAGAGTACTGATGTATTTTTAAATAGAAGTTTTCACTGCTGACGTACCATGATACCACTCCTGTCCCCACAATTGAGCTTTTGACCCTCATGTATATAGCCTCTTTTTTATCATGGCAATTGCAGATTTCAGGATTTCAACATTTGGAAATCATGGGATTTGAAATCGTGTTTTTTGGGTTATGATCGGCATGGAAAAATAAAATACCATGAAGGATTTGTTGAGCAACATGGGACTATTCAATGAAGGAATTCCCTTATTATCGTCATGACAAATACATTATCCATCATCATGTTTGTCATGAAGCCATACTAGATGCTTTTTAAAATAAAATAATACAAAAGAAGAGTTGTGCTTTTCACAGGTGAAAGAGCTGAAAGTAGAGCATGAAACCAGAAAATTGTCAGCATAAAAACATATAATGAAGCAGATTATCGTAGCTGTTGGGCGAAGTACACTATGCTTACACAATATACTTATTGGGATTAGTGTATTTGGTTAGCTGGCTAAAAAGCAAACTACCCACACCTTTAGGACAGACTACCTAGAGGTTTGACCTGTTCTTTTTCTTACTAAGCACACAGCTAGACTCCATTTCCCGCCTTGAGTCCTAATTTAGGACCATGAAATGCAGGCAGAAGAAATTCCTAAGTTCAATTCGTAGAGATGCGTGTACCTGAAGTGAATGGAGTTGTAACCAAAACCTAAAATATTTAGCATTACTTTCGAGGTTGGCTACAAATGGCAAAAAATTGGTAGTACGGGCTAGAAAGCTAGAAACTGAAGTTCTGAAGAGACCTAGGATTTGGAAAAAAACGTTCTTTACCTTAATTCAACACTTACCACACCTGACCCCTGCATCAGTCTTCAGGTCCTCACCAGTCCTGCATATCTTAATTGCCCTCTTTCTGGGCATTTATGCAGACTTTACTCTGGGATGCAGCTAAAATCCCTTCCCACTGCCCATCCATTAGTTGAGAGTTCTCCCTGGTCACTTGGTTGCTATTGCAATTGACTGGGATACTCAGGTAAGATGTATTTCATTTCAATCATGTCATCTAAACGACTTATTTGGATTTCTTGAAAATTCATTTTTCTTTTCAATGAAAAATGATAGAGATTAGGGTTTATATATATCGATAGTTCCATAAAAGCCTTTTCAAATTCTCCTAGGCATAAGCCCAGCAAGATATTTAAATCTTCATTTATTAATCATATTGCCTCTATGTGTTTCTTGCTAAGTCACTGACAGCTTTTTGACTTGTTTATGAGGAGAACAGCCAGAGTACGGTGCAGATAATAACAAGAAACACTTTTGGAAAATAAAACGTGTATATGTAGTACTTAGTGGTCCTATGAGAAGCAAGAGCCCTGCTCATATATGGCCAACAATTTGGAATACTGGTAACCATGTTCAGCCTACTCAGAACCACAAATGACTATGGCGGAGATAACAATTGATTCCTGATCTCTTATCCTTAAAGTTAGAAATAATTTTCAGTCATTGGCACCGTTCACCACAACCACTAAAATCCACTTAAATTGGCATAAATTTGCCAAGCTTGCTATATGGCATCTCTATATTCTTGTGAAGGCTGCCCTTCTATTTTACCGTCCAAAACAGACGTACACATTCCAAAGTGTCAGACTTCTTCATAATTTTCTCAGTTGATCACTTTTTTGAGGACTTGTTATCCTTATTGCCATTCTTATGCTAATTACATCTTAAAAAAATAGCATGCAACTGCATCATGAACCATGGATAAAATACCTCTTCTACAATTATATAAAACTTCAAGTGGCCTGGTTTACTCCTGAAGAAGGAATACAATTGAATACAGGCTGGCACCACTGGGATATACTGCAAATGAAATCTTTTTAAATTTCTCTGTTAAAGGAAATACGTATTCAGCTAAAACGTTATAAATGTTACTGGCAAACCCAGAAGGGAGAGAGAGACATCAGCTAAAGGGGGTTGTTATTACAACGGAAAATGCCCTTTTCCCTTTTAGGTAGTTTGTGTGAAGACCTGGACCACACATTCTCAAAAGCAGTTGCTATGGCCGTTCCAGCTCGCCATCCTAGAGTCTGAGAGGAGTGAAATGTGTCCTTTCATTATGGAATTTTGTGGCATCCTTTTCTTGATTATAGTCATCTTTCTTTTACGTCACTGTTAAAAACAAAGTTGAAAATAATCATCCAAACTGGGCGAGAGCTGCCTTGTCTTCTTACAAGCCAACAAAAGAATTTGACTTATTTTTCCTGCATGTCACCTCTTGAATTTGAAAAGACCTTAGGAAAATGAAATTTTAAGGTTGCACCATTTCCTGAAAAGACATTTTTGTAAACTATTTTGTTTTGATTTTAGCTAGAAGAATTTATTCCTTAGCTGATTGAAAATAGCTGAGGAATTGTTTGGCTTTATTTTTCCTTTGTCACATGGTAGTTTCTTCTCTCCACCTCCATCCTGGCAGGTGGTAGAATCTGAATGGCCATTTCAGATGCTGCATACTGCTAGGAAGAAAATAGACTGTACTTGGGGCCTACAAATGCCCAAGGATTCCTGCAGCCTGCGGAATTCAGCCTTGAGGTTTAATCATCAGAACACTTAAGGTGAATTTCAACTTCTCAAGGTCCTGGTGAGACTCTGGGACAGAAGCAGCTGGACACATGACTCCCAAGGCATGTGGTGACTTTGATATGGCTCAGTAGCCTTTTATGTCCAATGTAGATTTGTGTGAGACCATTCAGATAAATTCCTGTGGCTTCTGAATACAAAGAGGACTTACCTCTGAATTTTGATAGTTACAGGATGAATCTAAACCAGCTTTTCAAGATATTGAGCTACTTATCTGGTTGGTTCTTTTTATTCTTTTAAGGATTATTTAATTTGAAGATAAACAGGACACAGGATTGGAAGCCAACCTACTATGTTACCACTTTCCTAACTGGGCTGCTGTGGGCAAATCGCTTACCTTAGTTAAGCTTCAAGATCTTCAGGTATTAAATGTAGGTGCAAATCGGTACCTCTTTCATAAATTTGCTATACAACTAATTTTAATTAATATTAAATTAGCAATCCACCTAAAGCAGTTAGGATATTATGGGTCATTGCCCCTCAAACTTCAGTGTGCTCATACCTTTGCTGGGAATATTAGCTAAAATGCAGATTTTGATTTAACAGATCTGGGAATGGAACTACCATTTTTCAACAAGTTCCTAGGTGAGGCCCTTGTTATTCTGTAAAGCACCATTTAGTAAGATGTTTCTAGAGCACTTAAAAATTATTTTTATCTATATTATTTCCCTCTTAAAATTTGCTATCATTGTCATTTTTATTATTATCTGCCTTTCCCACTAAATGAAATCTCAATTTAAAAAATGAACATATCAAGAGTTTTACACTCTTGTCCATACTATTCTTGATACTATGTGCTTAATAAATATTTGCCTAACTAGTGCTCTCCATTTGCTTGTTACACTGTGATGTTTTTCACCTGCTATTTTAGTAGCTCTCTCTCTAACAGTACATTAATTTAGTATAGTATCTCTCCTCATATTTTTGGTTTTTGAGCTCTAGCTGTGCTGTTGTTTTCCAGTCCCATCCTCCAACTCTGGTTGAGGTGTTATTCTCAGGAATTTTGGTAGCCTCTGACTTAGCTCTACCATACATGTACCAATAGTATGCCTTTCTGTCTGCCCACCTAGATTTTATGGTGCTTACAAGTAAAAGCTATGCATGATTTGTATTCATAAATCCATCTCTTAACACATCCTATTCTATTAGGCTCTGTTGAAAGGGGTAATAGGTGAATGAATGATTTTAAGACTGACTCCTAAAAAACAATCAACTTCCTAATGTTTGTGATCCCAAATTGAAAAACATAATAGCTTGTGTCTTTTATTTCCTGATGATTATTTTCTTGGTTTGTTTGTGAAAATCAGACTGAGTCCTGGAGTCTTGTCTGTTTCTATCCAAGATGTGGTTGATTACAGTTTGAAGATGAAAACTTCACCAAACTCTTGGTCTTCCTGGAACACGATGTTGACCAGGTTGGGCAACCTGTGCCAGCCTCAGCCTGGCCAGGTAGAGGACAGACAGGAAACACAAACCAGCACATCTCTGAGGCCTTTGGACCACATTTCCTGAGGAGGATACCTAAGGCATGATCTTCTGGATTTCTTCTAGATCTAGTTATTAGAGGCTGTAGAGAAACAGAGTTTGGCTGGGTTTGGTGACATCTGCCATTATCTCATCACCTCTCTCCGTAACCAGTAACCTAAGAGATTGCCTGGTGGGAGGATGGCTTATTAATTTTCGGAAATCTTATCCTGAAAAACAGTGATTCAGAAAAATTTTGAACTAAACTCTCTGAAATTTTCTATAAATTCCCCCGATGGATGTAGTTCAAATTGTTTAGCTGATTTATCAATGCTATAAATTTTCTCAGGATTGTGGTTCTCAAATATAGTTGTGCATTAGAATCACTTTGGGAAGACTTAAATAATACTAATGCTGGGTGAAAAAAACTGAATCATTTTTTTTACTGGAGCCCAAGCATCTTTTTTTTTTATTAAAGTTTATCCGAAATTACACAAACTTACAGACCACAATACATCGTGCCTTTCACTTCCAACAGTGAGCAATGTAAACAACCAGATAGATGCAGCATTAAGTCACAACTACATAAAGTTACTGTAGTACCTAGTGTATGTGTTACTGTTTTAAATTTGGGTATTATGTTCTTACTTTCAAGATATCATTATTCCTCTGAATTCCTATTCCCCTCCCCCTTTGCACTTTTCTTGTTCTTGAATCCTTTGTCTATTAGCTTATATCTAACACTTCACCTTTTTGTACCTGTTGTTTACCCTTTTCTTTTGTTTGTATTTTGCCTCACTCAAATGAGGGATACCATATGGTATTCCAGCTTGCAAGTCTGGTTTATTTCACTCAACATTACATTTTCCAGGTCCATCCATTTTCCTACAAATGACTCTAGTTTGTCATTCTTTATAGCTGAATAGTATTCCATTATGTATAGATATCACATTTTGTTTATCCAGCTATCCATTGGTGGGTATACAGGTTGCTTCCAGAATTTAGCTATTACAAATTGTGCTGCTATAAACATTGTTGTGCAAGTATTTCTGTAGTATGATGTCTTTAGGACTTCAGGAAAGATACCCAGTAGGAGAATGGCTGGGTCATACAGAATTTCTACTTTCAGGCTTTTGAGAAATCTCCATACTGATTTCCATAATGGTTGTACTAGTTTGCATTCCCACTAACAGTGTGGGAGGGTTCCCTTTTCACCACAGCTGCACCAGCATTTGTTATTGTTTGACTTCCTAATGATTGCCATTCTTTCTGGGGTAAGGTGGAATCTTAGAGTTTTTAAAATTTGCATTTCTCTAATAGCCATAGATGTTGAACATTTTTTTCATATATTTGTTGGCCATTTGTATTTCTCCCACTATGAAGTATCTGTTCATTTCTCTGGCCCATTTCTTGAGTGGGTCATTGATTTTAGGTAGTTTAATTCTTTTGAGTTCCTAGTATATTCTAGATATTAGTCTTCTGTCTGAGGAGTAGGTAGCAAAGATTTTTTTTTCCCATTCTGTGGGTTTTCTCTTCACCCTCCTAATTGACTCTTTTGCTGTACAGAAACTCTTTAGTTTAATGTAGTCCATTTGTTGATTCTTGTTATTTTCTATGCGATTGAGTTTCTGTTTAGGAAGTCCTTTCCTACTCCTGTGTCTTCAAGTGTTTTACCCATTTTGTCCTCCAGAAGGTTTAATGTTTCCATCTTAATGTTTAGATCTTTGATTTTAATTTAGTATATGGTGAGAGATATGGGTCCAGTTTCATTCTTCTACAAACTGACAACTAGTTTTCCCAACACCATTTGTTAAATAGGCTATATTTCCTCCAATGTATGTTTTTGGATCCTTTGCCAAAGATTGTATATTTGAGAAATCAATGAAAGAAAAAAAGTCAGAAAAGTGAAAAGCTTGTGGAAATTTAACAACATACTCCTAAACAACCAATGGGTGACAGAAGAAAAGAAGAAATTTACAAATTTCTGAAAGATAATGACAAAGATAATGATCACACAGCTCAAAGAAACCTTTAGGACACATTGAAAGCAGTTCTAAGAGGAAAATTTATTGCAATTAATGTACACATCAGGACAACAGAACAAGCTCAAATAAACAACCTTACAAACAATCTGGAGATACTAGAGAAACAACAACAAACCCGCCCCAAACCAAAGCTAAGGAGGGAAATCATAAAGATTTGTGAGCAGAAATTAATGAAATTGAAACACCAAAACTGTACAACAAATAAATCAAGCAAAGAGTTGGTTCTTTGAAAGAATAAAATAAAATAGACAAGCCTCTAGCAAGACTTACTAAGGGAAAGAGAGCATCTTTGTTTTTAAAAGCTGCTTGGGTGACTTGTATATATACAGAGCTGAGTTTCACTATTTTTAGTAGATAACTGCATTCCAAAATAGCCCATACATTAATAACACAGTTGAATGAATAATAGGTAAAAGAAGTCCTATCTAACTGTTTAAAATATAATTATTGCTTTGCATATTGTGGGTCTTCAATAAACACTGGTTGAATCAATATTAAAATATTATGCTTCTACTACTTAAACCACTAAACTGGTGGAAAGAAAACTAGAGGAAAGTTTCTTTTGGTTTCTTATTTCAGAGGAATTATATGGTTCTCGTTGCTAAGGAAATAGTCATCCATTCATGTTCTTCATTCCATCTTTGGGTCATTTCCAGTGCTGATCATGTCAGACATCAATAGAAAAGAACTTTAAAAATCGTTTTATAGCTGAGTTTTTTGGGCACAAAAAATATTGCCATGTTTTTGTTTTTATATCCAATAACCAGAATTGTCTTTCCAAGAGCTGAGAATTATTTTAAAATTGTATAATAAAAAATGTAATGATAGAGTGAATGAAATTTGTCTTAGGACTAGTCCCAAACAATTAAACACTCTCTATACTACTAATGAAGGCCCCCATTATAGTGTGGTCAACAGAATCTGGAGCAAAGTGAAGAAAATAAAGTGTGTAGGGTACACAATTTAGGGAGGCACTTCTAGAATGTGAGTGGCTCTTTAATTCTTGCACTCAAAGCAGTTCACTCACCTTGTCTTTGTGTTAGACTGGATAGTCACTTCTGAGTTAAAAGACATTTTGTTCCTGTACCTTTTAAGAAGAAAAAAAGAATAATTTCCTCTACATCAACTTACAGACACTACAAAAACACAGAAAAATCACTGTACTTTGGAATAGATGCAAACTACAAAGGTGAATACCTTTGTGTTAAGGTCAATGGGACTTATGACAGCAATAAATGGCCAAGGTCTCAACTGTGAACCTCATCTGTAAAATGGGTGCTCATTTGCAATGTCCTTTACAGTAGCTTTATCTCATCTCCTCTACAGTTAGAGCCCTGACTGTGTTCAAGTCCACAAATCTCCCACTTACCTCATGGATAAATTCTGATTAGTCTAAGGAAACCATAATATCTCATTCCCTTTGACCAAAATGAGTTAGGGATGAGTACGTGACTCACTTCCAAAACAGTGTAACAAGAGAGGAGGTCTTCGAGGAAATTTTCTTGCTCTCAAAGAAGTAGGTCTAGGAGGAAATGATCCTACTTTTTTCTGCTGATTTTTTTTTTTTCAATCTGCACGAGTTGCTTGGAACCATGGCAGACAATTTTTATTTGAAAGTCTTACTTTTAGAAAAAGAGAAAGGTAAGGATTTACTCAGTTTCCATTTAATTCTACATCCCTGATACAAAGCTTTCTACAGCTGGGGAATCCAGAATAACACCAAAGAGGCAGAACACACAGTGGCTTCACCTACAGTTGTATTCCCATCGCTCAATACAGTGTTTGGGTTACGGTAGAATAAATGTTTCTGGACAAAGGGAGGAGAAGCATGTCTGGATGAGTAAGCAATCTTTTAGAATACTTATATTCTTGGAGAACAACATATCAAATCAAAAATTAACTTGAAAGCAACAAGATGATAAGCTGGTATAAACAAAGTGCTAGAGGAAACTGGAAAATAGAGATGGCAATGAGAACTAATAGAATAAAAACAGCAAACGTGATTTTAAAAACAAATCAACAAATAACCTTCCAGAGGTAATAGAAAGGGAAAAAAACTTGATGATAAAGCAGAAAAATAAGGTGAAGAAAAAAAAAAGACAATTTGAATTTTTTTAAAATTTTATTTTAATGGTACATTTTAGATGTACATATTGATTCATCATAAGGAATTTGTACCTGTACATGATATATCTTGTTGCTTCTTTTTTCCCCATTTCCCTCCCCTCACCCCCTCCTCCCTCCCTATTTACAAAAGCTTTGTTTCTGTTTTTTCCTTCAATTTCTTATTTCTCTTGACCCTCTGTTCCTTTCCCCCTCCCTTGTTCCCTTTCCCATTTGGACATTTTCTTCCCTTTCCCAATATAATACATTTTAGTCTTTAGTTACACTTCAGTTTCTCACACCA